>JAZKJV010009458.1:0-218684 GCA_037367405.1 Ottelia alismoides | reverse complement strand
TAACATCAAGCTGAAAGAGAGACCCAATCACGGACCATAGCAACAGAAACAAAGAATATGTAGAGTGGAATGATGAGCAATCGACCGAGAATGTGTCCCAGATAATTCACTCGATATGTCCCTGAGTAAAGCCACAAGCAACCAGTTCTGGCTTTATACTTATCCATACTCCCATTTGCATGGTGTTTAATAGTAAATACCCACTTGTAACTGACAACAGATGCTCCACTAAAGGCAGGAACTAAGCTCCAGGTACCACGCAACTGTAAGTCAGCCATCTCTTCTTCCATAGCTAGGTGCCACCGGCTATCCTTCAAAGCCTCATGATAATTCCGTGGAATTTCCACGGCAGGAAATGCAACTGCAAATTTTCTGAATTCTCCAGTCAAGCGATCAAAGGAGACCTTAGAGGGCAAAAGGATATGATGCATAGCTACGCTTCTTCTTCCTAATCATAATAGGTATGTCCAAATCATCAACCCGTATGTCTGTCCCCTATAAAGAACCCTGCTCAGGCAAAGCATCAGGCCCATCATTAGGAAACAATGTATTCAGAACATATCTGATGCGTGCTAGATGATGAGAGGTGACCATGAGCTTGAAGCTAGCTGGTGTGTATACTAATGTGGAACGATGGTACTTGGACAATGGGAGCTAAGTGTATAGGAGGAGTGGAGGTGGTGATGGTGGTAAAGGTGGTGATGACTTGTAGATTTCATCATCGAAGTCTGACGAAGATACATCACTAATTCAAAAAAGGTAATATCAGCGCTAACATAATACTTCCTATGCAGTGGATCATAGCATATATACCCTTTTTTGTCCTGGAAAAACCAACGAAGACACACTTGATAGATCTAGGAGAGAGATTGCCAAGACTTGGAGACAACTGGTTAACAAAGCCAACCGAGCCAAAATACGAGGAGTGAGTAAGAACAATTCTTTCTTCCGAAATGCAAGGGAAAAGGGTTTCTCACCCAAGACAGACGAGGGTGTGCGATTCACAAGATAGCATGCCATAAGGACAACATCACCCCAAAAGGAATGCAGAGCATGACTCTGAATGAGGAGAGTTCTTGTGGCATTAAGCAAATGACGATGCTTTCTCTCTGCAACACCATTTTGCTGGGAAGTATAGGCACACTATGTTTGATGAACAATACCACGAGTTAAAAAGATATTGGATAGAGCATGAGTAACATAATTCCAAGACATTATCATTCCCTCATAAATTTCACATATGAAGAAAACACTTGCACTTTATTGATAAAGTTTTTGATAACATCTCCTGCTTCAAATTTATTCTTTAATAAAATGGCCCATGACAGATGTTGGAGTATTTGTGTTATGTGTCACCTATGTTGTAGATGGGTAAATGGAGTGATCCATTTACCACATCCATGAGTTTAGTCTTACATCTACCAATGGTGGGACTTGGAGGCTCTGTGGAGGCTATTATAAAAGCCCCAGACCTCCTGTAACCAATGAGAAAGTGCAAATGCATTAATCATCCCATCGAAGCATTCTCCCGTGGTTTCATCCCTCTCCTTAGGGAGTAGGGTTCCACGTTAAAATCATGTGTTCCGCATTGTTTTATTCTATATTTCTCTGATATGCTTCTGCATTATATTTTCTAACATGGCATCAAAGCAAGTCGATTTTGGGAATTACTGTTGAAATTCAATTTTCATATTAATTTGTTTATGCGATCTCAAAGTTCAAAGTTCGTCATCAGCTGAAGGTCATGTTAGGTCATCCTTTATGTGAAACCCTAAAAGAAGGCAGAGTTTCTTTGTCCATGATTGCCTACAACTGTTTCCAATTTCTGAGATCTCATCTCTAGCCACGCAGCCACATCTCTTCCTAGGCATTTCTCCAAGAAGCATAGACCTTGTATGTGACTCATCTTCGATGAATGCTATCTCCAGTCGAAGACCCTTATCTCTATACCATTGTTCAAAGAAGAAAGAGGCAATGGTAATCTCCCCTGCATAACAACCTCGCAGTCACTTGTCTTGTTTCCACCGCCAAAGAATAAAAAATAGGGGGAGGTCAATCGTGTATCCCCTCTAGCCTACTCCCATTAACTTGGACAACGGCAACGGAAGGGTCCCATGTGAACCCTTGGCGATCCAGAGGAGCCCCATACCCTAGGCGGTGCTCCCAGCAACAACAACGATCGAGTACCAGACCGCAAGGGTGATGGCGCCTTCCCCCAGCTTCCTCTCCAGCAAGCCTCCGCCATGAAACTCTAGGTGCACGAGAACATCCTCATCACCAGGCGATGCACTCCCCCTAAATCCTCGATAATCAGCAGCGACAACTCCAATATGTGATGCCCCTGCTCCAGGCGACACCGTCAGGGCAGATGCGAAGCCCTCCACCTCCTCCACTCGAAGACCTCCAGGCGGTATTCCAGATCCTACATGGCGGGGCAACAATCTCTCCATGTTCTGTTGATAGATGGGGTTCCTTCGAAGGAACCCTAATTGGTGAAAGATGGGACCCGGTGGGTCTCCTATTTAAAAAAAATATTGCTCCATTTTTTGCCCAAGTGGGCCATATGTTTTCGAAAAAAGGGGTAGAGGCCCATAAAAAATAGATATTGGCCCAGTAAAAAGATGAGCTATATTCACCAAAAAGAGAGGGAAAAGGTGCATATAAAAAACATACGCAAACGACAAATGTGAGAAGAAAGACGTAAAAAAGGGGGAAATGACTTATTTACAACAATAAAAAACTTAGTGTGGTGGCTATTAAAAAAAGATGAAATAGCCGGAAAAGATGATTTTAAAAAAATGATTGAGAAGAAAAGCCGAGAAATTGTGACGACTTTTGTTGATGTTCTGTTTTCCCCATCTTCTTGTTTGCTCCCACTTGGTCGACGTCATTGTATTCCGAAAAGTATGGGAGAAAGGGGAGTATTGTGTAAAGTTACATGTCTATTTCAGATTCAGATTCTCTAGGATAGATTGTTCAGACTCTACAGATGTTCAGATTTCAGACTCGATGACGGATTCTGAGTCTACAGTTTGATGTGTACATGTTTGCCTTCATTTGTGTGGTCCCCATCTTTTTAGTTTTGTTGGCTTAGAGTATTCATGTGTTCCATAAGGAACTCCAGAGTAGAGGTCCCATTCCCTATGCCATGTCGGCTAGGGTTTTCATATGGTTTCATAGGGACTCCATAGTAGAGATCCCATTCTCTGAGTAAATGTTGGAGAGACCTAGTTCTCCAACGAGGAGATGTTTCAGACTCCATTTTGCAGCGATCGTAGAATCCAATAAGGATGTCTCCATGGATTTTCCAGTCCAGCCCTTCAAAAGATGGAGCAGTTTTCCACATGATCCAGTCTTCTACATGCGGTGGGATAGAGTTCTCGAAGTGGAGATCCATTGAGTTTATGTGGCTCTAACAGTCGTAGTCCATAGCACACCCAGTTTGAATCACACTCCAGCCCATTTGGTCCTCCTCACCTGCACGGCATGAGAAGCAGCGTCCTCGACAGCAGCCGACAGTTGTGCGTGTTGACTTGATATTGTATGTAGTGTCCTATAGCGTGAGTTTGAGATTTCTTTCTATTTATCCAAGCTGAGAATTACATGCTCCAGCTTGAGGGGGAGTGTTGGAGTATTTGTGTTGTGTCACCTATGTTGTAAATGGGTAAATGGATTACTCTAGGATCCATTTACCACATCCATGAGTTTAGTCCCACATCTACTAATGGTGGGATTTGGAGGCTTTGTGGAGCTATATAAGAAGCCATAGAACTCTTGTATCCAATGAGAAAGTGCTATGCATAAATCAGTCCTTTGAGACTTTCTCCCGCGGTTTCATCTCGCTCCTTAGGGAGTAGGGTTCCACTGTAAAATCCCACGTTCCATATTGTTTTATTCTTTATTTCTCTGATATTCTTCCGCATTATATTTTCTAACAATGGACGAATGAAATCATCCATATCAACAAGATAAAACATGTTTCCCTAATGATCGAGAACATGACTTGGACCCAAAAATCAATATGAAATAACTCAAAAAAGGAGCTACCGCTCTGACTCAGATGACTAGGGAAGGCAGATAAATGATGCATCCTCAACTAACACACCTCGCACTGGAAGGACGAATAAGGAGAAATCTGAGGCAGAACACAACACATTTTCAAGAACGAAAGGTGACCAAAGAGCAGGTGCCACATAAAGGTGAGACGGATCTTGCAGAATGAGAGGAAAGGCATGCATAAGGGGTTCAAACCAAGCAATAGAGGCCACCCTGCTCATGGGCATAACCAATTACCTTGCCCGTAAGGATGTCCTAAAATACAAGAGAAGATCTCGACAATGTAGATCCTTGGTAATCTGACTAATAGATAACATATTCATAGAAAAGTCAAGGGCATATAACGCATTCATTAGATGCATAGAAGGTGACAACCTCATCTCCCTTTATCCTGTGATCGGGGAATGAGTCCCCTATGCTATAACAATAGTCCTCCCTGGAGGAACTTGTCTGTATGTTGTAATTTGACCTTTGTCTCCAAACAAGTGATGTGTAGCACCGCAGTCCATAATCCATTCTATAACATCAGATCCACTACATCTAGTAAGTGCATAACTACTACATGAGGTACTAGAAGATGCTGAAGCAGCCACGTCTGAGTGACTTCCCGAGGCAGATGAAGGTGCACTGGAATCGGAAGGAGGCATAATATCTCTCAATTGTGATGCAAGTTCATCAAATCTCTGATCCAAAGAGGGTGTAGCCGAGCTACTCGATCAGATGTAGGAAAGCCATGATTGGAATAGCATGTATCCTCTGAATGTCTAGAACGATGACAGTAGGTGCAGGGATAACAAATACGACCTCCTCTGCCACAAGATCCACGTCTACAAACTAGGAAGAACCTCCTCGACCTTGGGAGGCATCCATAGCTGAAGAAGTCTGAATAGTAGCAGTGGATGGGACAATAATCCTGTTGAGCCTATGAAAAGCTTCCTCCATGGGAGGGATAGCAGTATCCGCCAGAATTTGAGAATGAGCAGCCTCATATTCAAGATCAAGGGTTGCTAGGAAAACACCAACCATGGTGGAATTCCTATGTCTTCTGCTGCTCAGGAGTACTTGTGAGAGGCATGAAGCTATTGAGCTTCTCAAACATCCCACGTAAAGATGTATAAAATGAATGAAGGGTTTGTTCATTCTTCTTGCTGGTAAAGATATCGTGTAAGAGATGCAAAATCTTGGTCTCATTCCTCGTCTGAGAATAAGTTGCTGTGAGGATATCCCACATCGCCTTACCGGTGGGTTGATGTAACACATCATTGGCGATCTCTTCGTCAATATACCTGAAAGCCAAACCTTGGCATATGCATCATCCACCTCCTACGAGATGTTAACCCCAATTTTCTCAACCGTCTCTTCCTCGGTAAGAATATGTTTCTTATATGTAGACTTCATAAGGATCATGAACTGCATAGCCCATAGCTCATAGTTCATCCCGTCCATCTTGACAATTGGCGTTGAACCTATGAAAGCGCATTTGGTAGGAATGATTTTGTTTTCTGACATATTACCGGATGAAGAATGCTAGGGTTTTGTAGACCAAAAAGAAATGAGTGTCTACACAGACATACGAGGATTTGAATGCATATGTAGAATTATGCAATGATTAAATAATTCATCACCTTTATTCTTTTATTTTAGATTTATTTCCTTAGTCAAACACCTAAATACCCACTAATTCCATGTAAGTACCATTTTGCATGCATTTGTCAAATATGCATTTTTAACACTTTTGTATATAAATAAAAGAATAAAGAAGAAAGAAAAAGAAAATAAAATAAAGGATGAATTTATGTAATAAATACAGACTGACCTAAACCCCGAGAGAAGGTCAAGACTTGACCTGATCGATCAGGAATAAAGTAGGGGGAGATAGGGTCTTTAATCCAAAAATATTTTGTAAATACTTTTCCCTGTGTATTTGTACAAATCTTACCTTATTTTATTTGTGCATAAATTGACTTCAAATTAATTATTTTTGTAAATAAAATTGTAAATAAAAATGTGTTGTAAAATAATAAAAATAATTGTAAAATAAAATAATGTACATATTGTAAATAATCACACTCAGAAAAAGCCACAAAGCGATAATTGAAACATCAATTCTGTCTCCATACGAGCTCAAATTGAATCGAATCACTTCCATTATACTCTAAATTAAATTAACTTTCAAATGGTCATAATTTTTAGAGTTTCGGTTAAAAAGTCGGTTTTCTGAGGTGTTTTATGCAGTTTCACCACTTACATATTTGTATAACTATTCATATTTATTTTTAATATATATAATTATAACTATTAATTTCATTAAAAATAAAATAAAAAATATAAAAATATATAAAAATATAAAAATTATTTCCTTATTCGTACATATATATATTGTATTATATGTATATAATATTTGTATACAACTAATTTCCTTATATAAAAATCATAAAAAAATAAAATATATAACATTAATTAATTAATTAATTTTAATTATGAAATTTGTATTTAAATTTAAATATTTAATTCATTATTTGAATTTTAAAACTTAACTTGTATATAGGATTTTATTCCATACCTTAAATAGCCACCATTAAGGTGGCTAATTAATTATTAATTAATGTCTTTAAATAATTTATTTAATTCCGAATTTCATAATTAATTATTTAATTAATTTATTAATTTATTTATTTTATTAATTCACCTAATAAACACCTTTCTTAAGTGTGTATACCTTCCTTTTTTGTTTTTCTTCTCTTTTTATTGGCTCCTTCCTCCCTCATTGACGCTTGATCAACCTTTGGTGGAGAGGAGCGATCTTGTCGAAGAAGGGTGACCAGCCTCCGAGTCATCCGATGACAGCGCGTCGGCCCTCGTCGAGGCCATCACGGCATTTTCTAACCCCGAGGTGAGATCCATTTTACTTCTCGTCGTTTTTATTCTTAGGTAGATTCAATTATCGCTTTGCTGCTTTTTCTGAGTGTGATTATTTGCAATATGTACATTATTTTATTCTACAATTACTTTTATTATTTACAACACATTTTTATTTACAACTTTTATTTACAAAAATAATTAATTTGAAGTCAATTTATGCATAAATAAAATAAGGTAAGGTTTGTACAAATACACAAGGAAAAGTATTTACAAAATATTTTTGGATTTTTGGATTAAAGACCCTATCTCCCCCTACTTTATTCCTGGTCGATCAGGTCAAGTCTTGACCTTCTCTCGAGGTTCGGGTCTGTCTGTATTTATTACATAAATTCATCCTTTATTTTCTTTTTTTTTCTTTTCTTCTTTATTCTTTTATTTATGTACAAAAAGTGTTAAAAATGCATATTTAACAAATGCATGCAAAATGGTAATTACATGGAATTAGTGGGTATTTACAGGTGTTTGACTAAGGAAATAAAGCTAAAATAAAAGAATAAAGGATATGAATCGTGGATTCATCATTCCCCTATAATTTACCTTTGCTAGTCCCTTAGCAAACACTTATTTAGAAAATAAGTGAAAACAAAAATAAAGAAAAGAAAAAGGAAAGAAGTTAGAACAACATTGGCTTTTAAGCTTATCTTCATAAAAATGTAGTATGGAGCTCTGTCAGGCTTTTGAATTATTAATGTGTCGGAACGTTAATGGGAATTGGATTTAATACCTAACAGCCTCTAAGTTCCATAAGACTCCTATTCAGGTCTCCTCAACAGTCAGATCAGAACAAGTCTACATACACAAATTCTTACGACTATGAATTCTTACTTGTACGGTGTAAGTGAAATATAGCTCATCATCTCAAAAGTAGCAAAGAAACAGCCTCTCTCAACAAGGTAACTTTAATCCCCCGGTCTGGCAACTCTTTTCTCAAGGAGCGGGGATATTCCCTTCTAAGTTCAAGTACAACCAGCTCAAGAAGAGGGGATGGAGAAGAGAATGGACGGTAACTAGTGTGTTACCTATCCTTGGATGCATGACCAGTGTAGCCAAGTCATCCGCTGCAAACTAACAAACATTTTACTTTGAAGCTCTTATTCTTTTTTTTTCACTTGTATATACACTCCGGTAGGCATTTTACTTTTCTATCAGCCTATCCACTTTTGGAAATTTTGCATTTTTTCTTTTTTTGACAATATATACAAGGTGCAGTATGTACATAAGGAGTTTTTCCTCTTGAGCCAGTAGACTATCCCTCTTTTGAAGAATTATTGCAACCCCACAGCATCCTGTCTTTAGACCTCAACATCACCAAACCAGGTTGAGACGCACTTCCCTCCCTAGAGGAGGACGAGAGGTTCCGTCTAGGTGTACTACCCTCATATTCTACCCCAAGCCAAAAGATTATGCCCCCTCACTACCTCCTCCATGAAGAGCTACGTGTAGAGTGCATTGTCCAAGGTAAGCCATGGTCTGAAAGAATCATGCGCGTGTTGTTAAATATTCTACTTAGACTTACCAAGATGACATGTGAACATAGTCTTATGGACTCAAAGAATTAAGTCACATAAGGTTCCTATGAAATTAAGTAGATTAAGGTCCAACTAAGCTCCATTCTTCAAATTTATTCCATACTTAGTTTAAATGTCAAAATTATCCCAGAAAATGCACATGCTAATGCAAGGAATATATACAATGCAAAGAAAAGAAAGCAAGAATCTTTTTAGTGAAACAGTTTTCAAATTTTGAACTTTTTATGGATTTTTTAAAAATGATGCACATGCAAAAGGAGTTTTTTATGCTTTTTTTAAAAAACAAAAGATTGGTAATATATACAAGTATATACAATTTTTTTGAAAAAAGGGGTTAGGGGTGAGATACACATATTTACACAGGGGTGAGTTAATTATTTACAAGAATAAGATGAAAGGATTTACAACTTGAGTAATAGGTATATACATACAGTTGGATTTTTTATTGTGATCCATATATTGCTCAAATTTATTTGAAAATAATTTTACAAATAATTTGAAAACTTTAGTCCAAAATAATTTTTCTAAACAATTTTACAAACATTTACAAGCATTTGAAAACTATTTTACAAATATTTTTCAAACAGTATATATATATATAGGTTTTCAAAATAGTTTTTCAATCATTTTTAAAACATTTGCAAATAGTTTTTACAAAATCATTTTATTTCACACAAAGAAAATTTTTTTACAAGCCACAATATTTTTACAAAGGTTGAAAATATTTTTCAAACATTTTTCAAATAGTTTTCAAAATATTTTTCAAATAGATTTTCAAAATACTTTTAAAATATTTTTCAAAATATTTTAACCTGACTTATTAATCAGTATATACAAAAAGAATTTTTGAGGAATTTTCTGTAACTTTTTATTAGTTAGTTTTTTTACAAGTATTTACACAGTATTTTAGCCATATTAAAAAAATATGAAAGTACGAGTTATAGCTAAAGTATATATACAATATATACGACACCCCCCAATACTTAGCTCGAACTATGTCCTCATAGTGATCAAAGAGCTGCAAAGGAAGACATAACTCGTGCTAAGTATTGGGAAGTGAAAAGAATATTATACTACAACGATAAATAAAAGAATATAATCAATAGGAGTCGGCGATCCCCCTATACTTAGGATCAAGTAATCCTAAGTATAGAATACTGTACACAAGGGGAGAACCGAGGAGTAGAATGTACAGAGTCTACCTCCCCTATACTTAGGGTAAAATATCCCTAAGTATAGGCAACAAAACAAAGGTAAAAAGAATCAAAAGAATAATCACAAGTCTGACCCCCCCCCCCATACTTAGGGTAAAGTACACCCTAAGTATAGCATAATTATGAGATGGAGATGGGGTGTTCAGACAAAAGAATGTGCGATATGGACATATGGATCTATACAGTTGCGGAAAGAAGTGATAATTAGGCATGAGATGCAAATGATGTGAGTCAAAGCCACATCTCATACATAATGAATAGGGGCAACATCGACAGTCAACGGAACATGATCTAGATATGGCTTCAGGCGCCGACTGTTAACTCGGAAGGTAGACTCAGATGACGTCTCAGATATATCAATGATGCCATTGTCATGCACCTTTCGAACCAAGTATGGTCCCTTCCACTTGCTCTGCAATTTTCCTGGAAATAGTTTTAGCCTGGCATCGAATAACCATGCTTTCTGGTTCGGCTCAAACTGCTTATGGCTGATATGGGAATCATGCCATATCTTCACTCGCTCCTTATACTGTAGGCTACTCGAAAAGGTTGTATCTCTAAGTTCCTTCAGGGCTGCCAATTCTGCCTTTCTCTGATCTCCTACACTCTCTAGATCCAAAAATATCTCAGTAACAGCCCACAGTGACTTATGCTTCAGCTCAACTGGTAAGTGGCATGGCTTGCCATAAATGAGTCGGAATGGAGATGTACCCAATGGAGTCTTGAAGGATGTCCGATATGCCCACAAGACCGAGTCCAAAAGTTGTGACCAATCCTTTCGGTCTGGGCGGACTACCTTCTGCGATATAGTCTTAATCTCCCTGTTGGAAACCTCAGTAAGACCATTCGTCTGTGGATAATAAGGAGTGGCAACTCTATGATCTATATTGAACTCGTTAGCAAGGGCCCTTACCTTGTCATTGATAAAATGAGTCCCCCCCGTCTGATATCAAAACTCTAGGTACCCCAAACCGTGAAATGATATTTTTCCTCAAGAATTTGCAAACGGTATTAGCATCTGTGGTTTGGGAGGGGATGGCCTCAACCTAACGACTCACATAATCTATAGCAAGAAAGATATAATCAAATCCCTAACTCTAGAAATGGGCCCATGAAATCGATGCCCCATGCATCAAAAACCTCACAGAAGTGAATGAGCTGTATCGACATCATATCTCTCTGTCCACAAGTGCCCATTTTCTGACAGTCAGTACATCTCTTCACGAATTCATCTGAATCCTTAACGAGGGTAGGCCACCAAAGGCTGGATTGAAGCACCTTCTATGTTGTCTGTCTCCCAGAATGATGTCCTCCTACCTCAAGCTCATGGCAATAGGTGAGGACGCTATGCTGCTCTTCTTGAGGAATACACCGTCTCCATATGATATCCCCTCCTTCATGATAAAGGGTGGAATTTTCCCAATGGTACGACTTGGCCTTCGCAAGAAAGGTCTCAAGTTGTTGTCTGGGCCAATCTTGTGGAACTTTCTTCGTGACAAGATAGTTCACAATATCAGCATACCATGGAAGTGAGGTGATCGCTAGGATCGCCTCATCTGGGAATGTCTCGGTAATAGGTTCCATTTGATCCAAATCCTTAAGGTTCTCTAGCGGGAGAGGTGATCCGCCACCACATTTTTAACTCCAGGTTTATCCTTAATGTCAATGTCAAATTCCTGGAGTAGAAGGATCCATATGGTCAATTTATCTTTGGCATCCTTCTTTGCCATTAAGTATCGGATGGTGGTGTGATCAGTATAAATAGTCACTTTAGATCCAAGAATGTAAGATCGAAACTTATCCAAGGCAAAGACTACAACTAGCATCTCCTTCTCTTTGACTGTGTAATTCCGTTGAGCGGAATCCATTATTCGGCTAGCGTAGTGAATGGCAAAAGGCGCTCCATCTCTCCTATGTCCTAGCACAGTCCCTACGGCAAAATCAGAAGCATCAGTCATGATCTCGAATGGGAAAGACCAATCAGGCGGCTGAAGGACAGGAGCCTCAATAACTAAATTCTTGAGACTCTCAAATAACGTAAGACACTTATCATCGACAAGGAACTCGGCGTCTTTTGTCAACAAATCAGTGAGCGGTCGGGCAATTTTGCTGAAGTCATGTATGAACCGTCGGTAGAAACCGACATGCCCCATAAGGGACCGCAATTGTTGTAAATTAGATGGTGGATTGAGTTTCTTGATGATATCCACCTTGGTCGGGTCGACCTACATGCCCCTGTTGGAGATGATGTGGTCAAGGGTCGTCCCTCGAGTCACCATGAAATGACTCTTCTCCCAAGATAAGACTAAGTTGACCTCGATGCAGCGCTGAAGTACTCAAACTAGATAATCAAGACGTGTATAAAAACTATCACCGTAGATCGAGAAGTCATCCATGAAGACCTCTAAAAATTCACCAACCATGTATGAGAAAATAGAGAGCATGCACCTTTGGAATGTAGCCGGAGCATTACATAATCCAAAGGGCATCCGTCTAAAAGCATATGTCCCAAACGGACAGGTGAAAGTTATTTTCTCTTGGTCTTCGGGCGCTATGGCCACCTGGTTGTATCCCGAATACCCATCCAGAAAGCAGTAGTAACTCTTCCCAGCTAATCTTTCAATGATCTGATCTATGAATGGTAGCGGGAAGTGGTCCTTCTTGTTGGCCTGATTCAATCGTATATAGTCCACATAGACCCTCCAAGAAGTGGGTACTCGGGTAGCTATCTCCTCTCCAAACTCGTTCACAATTATGGTGATACCCGTCTTCTTGGGTACCACATGCAATGGACTAACCCACTTGGAGTCGGAGATGGGGTAGATAAAATCGGCGTTCCACCACTTAGATATTTCCTTCATGAACACTTCTCGAAGATTCGGGTTCAGCCATCGCTGGAGCTCACGCGAGGTCTTGACGTCTTCTTCAAGATAAATGTGGTGGGAGTAGAGGGCCGGACTTATCCCCTGGAGATCAGCTACACTCCATCCTATTGCCTTACGGTTTCTTTCAAGAACCTCCATCAAACGAGATTCTTGGTCTTCAGTCTAATCCACTAAGATAATGACTGGGAACATATCTGGCTCACATGCAAGGAATCTATACTTCATGCTCTGTGGTAAGGTCTTCAATTCTGGACAAGTGGGAGCTGGTAAATCTGGCTTTTGAAATGACTGAATGAATGCTACCAGATCTGTGTGTGAGAACTCTCGCTGCAATGGTAAATCTAACAAAGATGGCCCTGCTTGTATATCTGTCAACGGACCTGGCTCACTCTCTACCCTAGTTGTCGGCTCTGTAGGCACCAGACACGATAAATATTCATCGAACTCCTGCCAGTCAAAATCAGTGTCTGTGTCAGAGGAATCTGAATCTAAAGCGCGTGAGATAAAATCGTCTTCACTATCCTGATCATGATAAACAACCTCTACTGTATCCTGTGCCATGAGTGTGCTCTCCGAACTCTCATCTGTCATGATATGTGAATCTATACTGTCTCAAGATGTGGCAAGAGCTCGTGATGCGGGATCTGCCCAAACTGCTTCATCATCTGTAATCACAAAGTCACACTCCTGGTGGATGTCTAGCTCTGCATCTGTCATCTGCTCTGAGTCGGTCATCTGATCTGAGCACTCTGAATCTCTAGCTCTGGTCTCCTCTATCGTTTCTATTTGTACACTTTCACCCTCGATGCGAAAGTATACCTTCCCACTATCATGGTCGGTCACCGCCTTAGCTGTGGCCAAGAAAGGTCTTCCTAAAATGATGGGGCTTCGATCACACGCTCAAGGATCTCCATGTCCAATACAACAAAGCCCACGGGGAATTTCAGGTCCTGAATTGTGACGACAACGTCCTTAAGTAACTCCTTCGGCCTCTTAACAGATCTATCAGCAAACTGGAGGATCGTCCTACTCTGTCTAAGAGGGCCAAACACGAATCGATCGATTAAGGCAGCCGGGAGAAGGTTAATTGACAAACCGTTGTCTAATTGGGTACGATCGAATTGCTGCTCATGAATGTGGCATTTGACATATGGAGCTCTTGCATCAGGTCTCTTAGCTGGCAATTGGTTCTGTAAAGCGAAGAAAGTGGCACGTGTAAGCACATGGATTTCTGCATTACGATTCCTCTTCTTCCTATGTATAGTGGTCTTCTCTCTCAAGTGCTTCTAGAAGAGAGGGATGTGCTCTAGTGCCTCCTGTAGAGTCAGTTGGATATGGAATCTGTCGATCAGTTGTTGGTTGTATTTTCTGTTTTCTTCCCCTTCCCTAAGTAAAGTGCTTGAGGGAAGGGGATAGCTGGACCCTCCTCAGATACATGGTCAGGAAGAGGTTCCTGCTACTGAGAAGGAATGGAACCCACACAAGAGTTATCATGCAACACATATGGACTCAGAGTAGATGAAGAAACCTTTCCTTTATTCATTTTTTTGGTGTTTTTAATATTGTCTTGAGGTACAAACACATGAGGAAACACAACTGGAATAGAGATGGTGGCATCAGTACCACCCACAACATTTGTCTTCGCAGCATCAGTACCGCGCTCTGGCTCAACATCTGGTAATTTGGTGGCTTCAGTACCACCGTCTGCAATAGGAGAAATGACGGCCTCAGTACCATCGATTGGATAATCAACCTTGGTGGCGTCAACACCACCGTCATCAACATCATCAACAGCATCAGCACCGCTATCCTCCTCGTCTGATGCTCTGCAATCATCATGGGGTTGTCGCTCTGATGAGGCACCGCCGGCTGGCATCCTACCGCTCCTAAGTGTTACAGCATCAAATATGTAGGAAGAAATATCATCCAAAAAATCACTAGGAGTGGTGGTCTCTATAAACTATACCTGCTCAGATTTCCTCTTCAGATTGTTCGGGTTAGGTTCAATCTGAACGGGTATGGCAGCTTTGCCCTTGATTATCTCCCTCATTTCCTGCCGGAACTCATCCATCTCTCATCGGAAGGATGCTTGCTGGTCAGTGAGTAAGTGGGCGAGGTCATCAAGGGTTGGGTTCTCATAAACAAGTGCATGAGAACCAGATGGGTTGCCTTTCTGGAAATGAGGAGGAGGTTGAGAGAACTGTTGAGGTTGTTGTTGCCGCCTCCACTGTTGTCCCTGATGGTAGGGACGAGGACCCTGCTGGAAGTGCTGCTGTAGCTGGGAGTAATGGGGTTGGTGCTGCTGCTGGCTGCTCTGTCCACCCCGAGCTGGAGGCTGTTGCTGGGACAAGGTGCCTCCAGTAGACCACCTGAATCTGGGATGATCTCGGCAGATCTCGGGCTGCTGCCGGTCATACCAAATCTCGTTGACTTCCATCAACGGCTCCAGCTCGTACTGGAAAGGGGGGAGAACTGTCTGTGGTTGATCCGGCTGATACACCACCATCCGAGTGTCCTAAGATGGTGGCGGTTGAGAGTAGTGTTGTTGCAACTGTTGAACTGGCTCTGCCTGAATGTGGTGAACCTGGCAGTACTGGACAGAGTGCTGGGAAGAGCTATTGTTGCTGGGATCGGCTCGTGACCTGGGACGAGGCTGAGAAGCCGCTTGTACCTCCTGGAGACACAAGATGTGGGTCTTCAGGTCACTACGAGTCTGTGCCAATTGATATATCTGTGTCATGCCCTGGCACTGCTTCTTCTCTATTATCTCTATGCGGTCCAACTTCTCGCTGATAATACCCATGTCAGCGGCTGAAGATTCTACCTCTGCTATTCCTGTTGATGAAGAAATGGGTGGACCAGCATCAACCTGTGCTATCCTCTGATAGGACATGGCCTGGGGTGAGGGCTTCCCCTGAGCGTAGAGCCTGGTCTGGGACATCACTGTGTAGTTTTCAGCCATCTCCTCATAGATGGCCCAGACCTGGTCTTCGTCCTTGGCAAAGTAGGAACCCCCACAAGAAGCATTGACAAGCCCCTGCAGCTCTTGTGTCAGCCCACAAAAGAAGCTCTGAACAAGATTGGGCTTGGATATGTCATGGTGTGGACACCGGGCGATGAGCTCACGAAATCGATCCCACGCCTCATTAAACTGCTCATTGGGGATCATGGAGAAGTTGTTTATCAGAGCTCGTGTTGCGTTGGTCCGACCGAGTGGATAGTTCTTGTTCAACTACTCGGTCCGGAGCTGCTCCCAAATGGTAACATATCTCCCCAAATGCTTCAGCCAATAGGCTGCTCTGTCGGCCAGGGAAAAAGGGAATGCTATCATCTTGATAGTTTCCTCGTCCACGTATCTGTCGTGAACAGTGCTGTAGATCATCTCAAACTCCTGCAGGTGAAGACGCGGCTTCTCAGTGGCTATCCCATGAAACTTGGGCAAAAGTTGAATGGTCTGGGGGAAAGCTTGAAATCACCTAGAATCTCAGGGAGATGAATCCATTGATGAGTCAGAGTTGAAGCAGTGTTGTGCAAATGCCTCATCAGTCATGGTTGTCTAGCTGGCTCTGGCTAATCCTCTGGTGTCTGTCTGATCCTCCTCCAAATTCTAGAATCTCTCCACCTCCTGCTCGGTGAGGCTCTCCTCTGTCGTCTCGCATCTGTGCTAATTCCTGATGAACCTTTGTCATGAATGCTCTCTGCTCCTGAATCTGTCGATGCATCGTCTCTAGGGAGGCTAACAAGATGTTGTTGACGGTGTCTTGATCTAGAACATAAGTATAACTCTGGGGTTGTCCATCGGTATGTCTGTCACTGTTGGCCATCTTGTGGGTCTCTGCAAAGGCAAAAGACCCAGACTTAGGTGTCGTCAAGTTAACATGTATCTGTGTTGTCCTCTGCTCAGGTATCTCAGGAATGGTGGGAGAAGGGTGGTCGAGGGGGGATAGAATGGTATTGAACTCAGGTTCGGAGAGTGGGTCTGGACTCTCTGAAACCGCCATAGATGAATGGGGAGGAGTGCTTGAGAGTGGTGCTGCCAGAGGTAACCTAAGTTACCTCCTGCCCATCATCGTGATGTGGGGATGAGTGCGGATGAGATCTGGTAAGCAAACAAGATGAGAAATCAAACCCCAATTCACCTACTCAACACGAGCTGATGACCATAAAGGATCGGTCGTTTATCTTGTCAGTTTTAGTTTAGGTGATAAATCAGTCTTGCAGAGCGATTAAGCGATCTGTTAGGAACCCGATGCTCCCAAGAGACTGGCCCAATCTCAAGTCTAGATCTTTCCCAACCAGTACAAGTTTCGGACCATTTACCGACTACCCGATCAACTCGCTCTGTTAAGGACGTCACGATCCGCTTTACTGGTTACCGGAGAGATCCTCACTTGAGAACGACTAACCCCAAGACTAGTAGTATAACGGAAGTTCAAGTGTGGCTCCAGCCTAGTGTGCGGGTCACTCTCTCGCTCAAGCAAACCAAATAATGAGGGGTGACTCTCCCCAAAACAGATATTTTTAGATGAAGTGAGTTTTAGGGTCGAGTTTGCATTAGCAGTCTCAGATTTTATTGCTTTCACTTTTTTAGATTTTTTTTAAAACAAACAACGCGTAACGAATTTTTCGATTTCCTTTGATTATTTTGAATCCCAAAATAGGGGGAGGAAGTCGAAAAAGCCGATGCGCGGTCAAACACAATGATGCGTGCAGAGATAGAAATGCGTACCTTGCTCCAACACTCTACATGCAATATGATCCGCACATAAATTAAATACAGAAAGTAAACTAACTATATAATGCACGAGGAAATCGACCTTGGACGTGCAGCTTCTATTGATCGTGAAGAAGTTTTTGATTTTTATTTTTAGCAAGGTCCAATTACGTTCTATAGGAACAGATAAGCAATTACGTGTTGGGCCTTAAAATATTACGTCACAATCAATCAAAATTCCCACGTCTAGGGGCTAAATCCGCGAGAATCAAATAGCAAGTTAATGGCGGTGAAATCAAAAATACGGAAAACAACGGTGAGGTCCCCCAAGTGCACTGGCACTTGGCGAAACAGACCCCGAGAAGAGTCCAAGTCCACAAGAGTTCAAAGTCCTAAATTATTACAAGACAAATAATTGTTCTCTCAAATCAACTAAAAGTCTTCTTCTCCTCCCTACTCTTCCTCCTGTGCGGGTCCTCCAAAAAGAAACTCCAAGTCATCCTCTAAGCAGTTCCTCGCATAAAAATCCAATTAAAGATGGTCAGAAGACAATTATAAAATAGAGAGACAACTATCACAAAATTGAAAAATGACTACAAAGTCGTGCTCCCCGGCAACGGCGCCATTCTGATGGCACGCCTCACAACTTGGGTTAAGTATGAAATAAACAAGGATCGTTGTGACCCGAATCACCAAGCGCGGTCAATGGAAAAAAATGTTTTTAACCACTTAATAAAAAGATAAATCAATCAAAGCAAATGTAAGCAGTTTCACTATTATATTTACCTGGTATAACGACCAGGGTCGAACACAAGGAGCACGATTTAAAAACTCCGTAGTCAACTTTCTAAAAGAATTTTTAGTGGTTTTTATTTTTTTTATTTTTTTTATTTTCAAAACAAGCACAAAGGAATAAAATCACACAACACCACACTCTTTTTGTATTTTTTAGACTAATAAAAAATACTCAAAAAATTAAAAAGAAAATGTTTGTGTGTTTTATATATTTTAAAATATTTTTGATAATTTTTTCAAATTTTTCTAATGTTTTGGTAATTTTATAAAAATCAAAAAGTGAAAATTGTAGAAAATAGTGAACAACCAAGTATATTTTACAACTTAAAAATAGTTTAAGTACCCAATATTCGTGGAAATTATTTTTAACCTAAACTACAATAAAATATCTACAAATAGAAACTAGAATCACAATTTTTGGATTTTTCTTTAATTTTCTACAATTTTTTAAAATTTTTGTTTTTCGTAATTTTTTTGTTTTTCTAAATGATCGAAGCACAAAAATTGGAAAGAAATTAATAGACACAAAAACACATCTATAGTATTTTTTGGAATTTTTAGGTGAATTTTCGAATTTTTATGAATTTTCTAATGTCGGGCAAGCAAAAAGATGCAGTTTTGATTTTTTTAAATATATCAAAATTCAACAAAATGCTATGCAAGTTTTATACAACATTTAGGCACATGGTAGGAGCATACACAATTTTTTTGAGATTTTTCGAACAATAAAAATATTTATTTCATCAGAGAGATCAAGCAAATTATTGTTCTCAAAATACAGTACCAAATTGCAATTATTGAAAAGTTTTTGGACTGAATATAAAATAGAAATAAAATGTGGGGGAAAAGCTTGCAATTTACCCATAAACATGTGCCATGCACATGACCTTTTGGAGCATGGGTCTTTTCGGAATTTCAGAAACTTTAAATGAGGTCTCTACAATTTACCCAAAATCTTTTTTCTTTATTACAAACCCTGGGGTTTGTGTGTCGTTCCTTCACTTCGTCATGCCAAAAGGGGAGATGGCAGCTGCCAGCGGAGGGAGGCGCGGACTGAGGAGGGGCGCCTCGCAAAGGCAGCGAAGCTGGGCAGAGATCGGAGCGGACGTCTCGGCAGCGCTGGCCACCATCGCTGCTTGGGCGTGGGAAAAGAAGGAAGGCGTCGGTGCCCCCTTATGGTTTTGATCAAACGAACCCTAGGGTTCTATTTTTGGGAATATTATAATTGGAAAGATTGCACAGTATCCTCTGGGAATTTCATAATTTCAAAAACACCCCCGTGCTCCAGAAGTCATGTGCGTGGCACATGTGTAGTGGGTAAATTACATTTTTCTTCCTCAATTTATTTCTTGTTCCATCTTCATGTAAATACTTTCAATAATTACATTTCAGTCCCTGTGCTTGCAGACTTGAATTTGCATCCCTTTTGTGATTAAATAAATGTTTTATTAGTCGAAAAATTCTCAAAAAAATTTGGGTATGCTCCTGCAATGCGAGTGAACATGCATAAATTTTTCATAGCATTCTGTTGCCATTTGATATTTTTAAAAAATAAAAAACAATGACTATTTGCATTTTAAAAATTAGAAAATTCTTAAAAAAATCGAAAATTCACCTAAAAATTCTAAAAAAATAGTGCAGGTGCATTTTGTTGTCTTTTAATTTCTATCCAATTTTTGTGCATAAATCCTTTATAAAAATAAAAAATGCGAAAAACGAAAACTCTTAAAAAAGAGTAGAAAATTCTAGAAAAATCAAAAAATTTTGATTCCAGACTCTATTTTAGATATTTACTTGTATTTATCTTAAAAATAATTTCTAAGAGTATTGGGCACTTAAACTATTTCTAAGTTGAAAAATACTCTTAGTTGTGCATTGTTTCCCTTATTTTCCACTGTTTGATTTTTAGAAAATCACAAAAACATCATAAAATTTTGAAAAAAATACCAAAAACTTTTTAAAACATATAAAAGACAAAAAGATTTTCTCTAGACTTTTCTGTATATTTTTTACTATTCTGAAAAATACAAAAAGAGTGTGTTGTGTGTGTTTTATTTCGTGTACTTTATTTGAAAATAAAAAAATAAAAATTCAAAAATCACTAAAAATTAATTCCGAAAATTGACTACATAGTTTTTAAATCGTGATCCTTGTGTTCGACCCTAGTCGCTATACCAGGTAAATAGAATAGCAAAACCGCTTACATTTGCTCTGATTGATTTATCTTTTATTAAGTGGTTAAAATTATTTTTCTCGATTGATCGCGCTTGGTGATTTGGGTCACAACGACCATTGTTTAATTACATACTTAACCCGAGTCGTCAGGTGTGTCATCATGCAACCAAATCCATCAACCTCAACGAATGTTGATGCAAGGGCCAAGGGCTCGGAGCCCGCGATGGGTTACCGGTGGCAGTAGGTGGCGACGAGTGGAGCCGACGGCAGTGGGTGGAGAGGCCGATGGCGGGGCCCCCAGGATAAAGAGAGAGGGCGATGGCGATGAGTTCCATCGGCGGTAGCAGTCGCAGGAGAGGTGGATTGATGGTTGTGGCACCCGAAGAAGGAAGGGGCGGGTGTGGTTAGGGTTAGGGTTAGGGTACGAGAGCTCTGGTCTAGGATTGCCGCTCTGATACATAGTTGGGAAAAAGAATAAACGTAGTTCTATTTCTTGAACCCTAGGATCTCTTATATATAGGAGAGACCTATGGGTAAAATACATGAGCTAGACAAAAGGCTAGAAAAAGAAGCACATTACAGAGACACAAATATGTCTCTACATCTAATGCATGGAGATGTTGTTTAGAAGAATGGGGAATAAAAATGAAGAAGTTTTGACTCGGAATATACCTCAGAAGAAACCATGTAACCCTTAATATTCTCAAAATAAAAGTTAGAACAAAGAAATGCATTGCGACTATCTCATGTTCGTTTGCGATTGCATGCAATTTGAGAACTATATCTTGCAAGAAAAATGTAAAACCAAAAAACTGATCTTAAGTAAAAGAAAAGGACAACTACAATCTCTTTTCTCAGTTCATATGATAATCACTAGATAATTAACCCACTTATCTATTTTTATCATATTTTTCCAACAATATCAGTTGACTTGTAGTAAAGACCAGTGATGGATCAAATGTTGAAACCACAATCAGATAAACTACAATAACAACATACAACAGATGCATGTGCATGAATTCATAGATGAAACAAAAACACAAAATATTTTTACAAAGTGTTCATATATGTTCACCGGTCATCACCGTCATCATCTTTTAGAAGCACTAAACCCAAGAAATCACACTATAACAAAAAATAAGAAGAAAATAAAGTAGAAGAACATAGTAATTCAAATATGGCAAATATCTGCCCCACAGATACAACTCTCTGTATTCGGGTGTAAAAATCCCTTTAATTTGATGAATTTATAAGAGCAAGAAGTGTCTCCACCTCCACGTCGCCCTCTGACCTGACCTCTGCCTCCGCCTTCACCTCGACCTCTTCCTCCACCTCACCCTCCATCCCGACCCCATACTCCACCTCGCTCTCCACCTTCACCTCGACCTCTGACTCCACCTCACCCACCGCCTTCATCTCGGCCTAGCCATCCGCCTTCACCTCGACCTTTGCCTCCACCTCACCCTCTGCCCCTACCTCCAACTCCACCTCACGCTCCACCTTCACCTCGCCTTCGGCTCCACATGTCCATCCGCCTCCATCTCAAGCTTCGTCTTCACCTCGCTATCCTACTTCACCTTGACCTTCATCTCCACCTTGCCCTATGCCTTCACCTCGACCTCTAGATCCATCTCGACCTCAGCCTCCACCTCACCCTCCTCCTCCACCTACAAATTTTTTTAAATATTTATTAAAATAATTGCATTTAATTAAATAGATAGCATGTAAACATAATTAAAAAATAGACACCAATCGACACCTCAAATTCCAAATTGTGGAGACAAGCCCAAATTGGCACTTGAGGCGTCGATTTGGGTTTGGTCCCCCGTTGGGTATTTATATTTTTATTCCCCTCTCCTCCCATTTTAATTATAGACCCTCCTAATTTTGCAAATAACTCCACATTATTTATACAATTAATAAGTATAATTTTTTTATATAATAAAACTGTATTGGATAAAATTTTATATTTATTTTTTGAAATTTTGATTATTATTTTAAAATATGTGTAGAATGTCTTATTCGACATCTCATAAAGATCCTTGTATTTTATAATGTAAACAGTCAATAGAAACTTAATATCAAGCAATAAGTATAAATTGTTATATATATATTAATAATCTTATTATACAAAGATTTTTAAATTATTGTATGTTTATTTTATATAGATTTTGATTGTTTATTTGTGTTTTAAGTAAATAATATCTCTTATTCGACATCTCATAAAGATCTTTGTATTTTATAATGTAAATAATAAATAGAAACTGAATATCAAGACATTGATAATGACATACATAAGCTCAACATTCCACATTATAACATTAATCATTTTGAAAAAATGTAGATATTATATTAAAATCATAAAATTATGATAATTTTCAAGAAATAATATAAAATACTTTACAATATTCTATGGTCTCCATCTCTTTAAAAATCCTTTTAAGCCTCCTCTTCTTCCTCCCCCTCCTTTACCTCCTCCTTTGTCGTTTCCTTTGCCACCATTTTGCATCGTCATATGGATATCTTCATGTGTTATCTTCTTTTGCTTCTTCTGTTTGATATTCCGTTCTGAATGTGTTGGTACATGCCCAGGAGGATGTGACCTAGACGATGACTTCCATGGAGTTCAGCTGGTTGAGTATCTTGATCTCTTGTGCTCCTTACACTTGTTGATTGTCGCGGTGGGTCTGATGGAAGAGGCTCATTGATCCTTACTCCCATCAATGGTCTTCCAGACGGCTCTAAAGGTTATTGTGGTATTATCATCTGAATAGCGAAGAACCATCTCTCAAAGTCGATTGTCTTAACTTGGTGAACAGTGGCAAATAGCTCAGCTTGAAGAGCTTCTGAATTGTATTGAGTAGGTGGTGTAAGTTGAGAGGGCCCAAAGTAAAATTGACTTAAAGGACCATGAAATGACAATCCTGCAAATTGTGTTTGACTTGAAGATTCTACATATCTTATAAGCATGAGATAATTACATTATATTAAATATTGCATAAGATAAACATAATTTTTGGAAAGAGTCATTCAATTAAACAAGTTATTTCAACCTGAAGGTCCAAAGCATGCTTCAACATATTGCGATCGTACTGCACTATATATGTAGCCCGTATATGAAAGATTTACCTTATATTAGATGTCACATAAATCAAACAATTAAGATGAGAATGATATAATTTCATAGAGAGCTTATTAAAACTTGAAGCTCCAAAGCCTGGTTGCTCATGTTGGTACCCTCGTCCGCTATAATCCGCATAAGTTATTCTTAAAAGATTTTCATTATATTCAATATTTAATACTGTAAATACTATAATAGATAAAATTAGATAAAGAAAATGTGCAACATGAAGTCCTAAAAGTTGATTGCTCATATGACAACCCATGTAAACTAAACACTAAGTTGAGTTTTTTAGATAAATAGATAAAGAATTGATTGCAACCTGAAGTCCTAAACATTAGCTATTGTTGTTGGGACCCCTCCCCACTATATCCCGCATAGTTCATACCTAAAAGATTTGCATCGTATAATTATAAAAATTAGTTGACCAAAAGAGAACAAACTTAGTCTGAAGCTGCATCTAAGAAATAACGAAACTTGATGCTTGAAAGGTATGTTGCTCTTGGGGTGACATGTATGGCTGGTCATATTGAGGGAATGGATACACCAAAGAAAACAAGTTGATCGTGTCATCAAAATAAGTAATTGTGTCTTCAACCTTTGCCTTCATAGTCGAAGACAAATCTGTCGATCATCTAATTTCATCTAGATTGTTCCTTCCTTGTAGAATTATATTAACCTATTTAATTTATGATATAATAAGTTAATAGAATACACTAAAGATAGATATGATTACATGAAACGTACCAAACATCTTTCTATTGGCCCAGGTGGTTGGTAAGCTATTGTAGGAGGTGGAATTTGCGCCTGGATCCACCTTCTTGTTATACTCCAGAACCATTGCATGTAGACATCATTATTTGCTTCTCCATGCTTAAAGACTAATGTTTCTTCTCTTTCCTCCCAACAATCCACGTACTCTCTATGCATAATAGACCAATCTACGATGTTGGTATTACGTGTTTATTTGTGTCGAGATACAATGGTTATCCTCTCAATAGAGGCTGCGATATGTTGTCGCACCCCAAATTGTGCATAACACAATCGGGTAGATACATAGCTATAACATCATAACATATAAGTGGTACTCTACTCATCCAAACAGCATGACCACTTCGACAAAGCTGGTGTAACTGTGTGATTTCTTTCTCAACATAGGGCGTCCAATTTATCTACATTCATTAAAAAAGAAAGACATATAATCATTCACTCGATTTTATAAACATGTTAATTTTTTTCAATATTTACCTGATGAGACTTCTGCGTATCCTTCTTGTTACGATAAAATACAAGCGTCATGTCTGGGTATTCTCCTTGAAACATCACACACCTATCCATTTTATGGCCAATGATCCTCCTTGGATCCTCATACAATCCCTCACAACTGGCCTTCCTATATGAACGTGCTCCCATGCCCAAGCCTGCACATTATTAA
Organism: Ottelia alismoides; assembly: GCA_037367405.1. NCBI lineage: Eukaryota > Viridiplantae > Streptophyta > Magnoliopsida > Alismatales > Hydrocharitaceae > Ottelia > Ottelia alismoides. Next base: position 193,838 of record JAZKJV010009458.1, on the reverse strand, counting down.
TGTTAATTAATCCACATAAATCAAGGCAATGTTATATGTAAGACCGTGCATAACTGTAAAACTTTGAAAAATCCATAAGATTTTGACGTGTCTATCTTTGTACCTAGTTTTAGCTTAGCGTACATGTGTGCTAAAGCAGCAGTCCATCAATCAAATTAAGCACATTCTTCCAATACACATAAATGGAGTAGGTATCTACTTGAATAAATGAAGTATTATTAATGAGCAATAGTAAATCAATTAAGATATCAAAAGGCCATAACTTTAAGGATTGTAGAAGCTTACTTAAGAGGCACCATATCTCTGTTGTTATCTGCGAGAACATTGCATCCAATATGGTAAAATATTAGTGCCCTCACCCTATGCGTTGCTTCCTATTCATCTTTGACATCTGATAGTGGATCAACATCACCAAAGAAGATATCCCTAATCCATGATAGCTTCACCTACCACTCTTTTTGTGAGTGGGTATGCATCTAACAAGCTTAAACATAGTGCTTCCCATCCTCCACTCAGAACATCCAGACTAGTAACAGGCAGACCGTTGATTTTCAACCCATTGATCAATCCCATATCCTGAAATATAACAACCGCCTTGCCAAATCAAAAGTGAAAAGTATGTGTCTAAGGCCATCACTACTCTAGTAAACTCTTCAATAATGAAGGGTCCATCTGCACCCTTCTCATGTTCATTACACGGGAGAATCTTCATAATTATAACATTCGCTCCATCATTGCACTCCTCTTCTGAAGAAAATCATTCAGCATTTCACTGTATTCCACAAATTGAATTTACAAAAAAGGATTTAATTACTTCCCAATATACATCATGATGTCAATTTAAATACTCACCAATCTGGTAGGCTGCGAAGATCGATGCTCACTCTGCATTACAACACAGATGCATCGTTTGGAACATGTACTCTATCCATATGTGTCATTTACATTTAACAAGCCATTATGTAAAGAATAATATAAATACTAAATTAAACAGCATCTATAAAGAATTTGTGAACTAAACGGTGACAATGAAAGCAAATATATCCGAATAGATAATGAGATATTTATAAAGAAAATACGAATTAAACAATGCTAATGCGAGCAAATATATCCGAATAGATAATTAAACGGGGCTATTTGATAATACCTAAATTTGCACGTCTCATTAATAGTTAGAATTAACAGACTATATGTATAAATTTAAAATTACATGGAATAAATATTATCTTCAAAACGAGCAAATATATCCAAATAGATAATGAGACATAATAGAATATCTGTAAAAATATATTCTCCTCTATTGATCAAAGAACCTGCAAAAAAATTGGTTACAAAAAAAGGAAATTCACGATTCGCTCTTACTCGAATAAGAATAAAGAAAGCCAGATGGGAGAAGAGCAATCTGAGAGAGAGATTGAGAGGGTTGAGAAGAAGAAATGAGGAGGAAGAGGAGTAGATGTGAGGAAATGGAGAGGGGGAGGGAGAATTTATAAGGATAAATGGGAGGGGGCCAACGACCATGTTTACCAGCGGTCCCCTCCCAAATTGACACTTGGGGTTCGTTTGGTTGCAGGGTTGGGCAGGGTTGGGTTGGGTACTATTCACAGGGGTGCCCCCTCCTCACAGTTTACTATTCACCCAACCCTGTGAATAGTACCCAACCCTGCCCAACCTTGTAACCAAACGAACCCTTGAGGTGCCGATTTGGGGATGACCGTTGACAAGGTGCCTATTTGGGCTTCGCTTCCCAAATCGGCACCCGAGGTGTCGATAGATACATATTTTTTATTTTCTTAAATGTTATTTGTTCAATTAAATATAATTATTTTAATAATTATTTAAAAAATGTCCTCCACCTACACCTCCACTTCGACCTCCGCCACCAAATCCATCAAGTGCGGAGAATGTTGTGATGTTGCTAGGGTTTTTTAGGAGAAGTGGGAGGAAGGATAACTGGCGACTGGAGATCTACTTTTATATGGTGTTTTTAGGGAACGTTTAGGAAATATCTACTCAATTGGTGTTGCTTTTTCAAAATTAATTTCTTAAGTGTGGTCTCCAAGAGCAACCTGAAGGTGGGCATTAGAGTTTTGCAATCTAATCTATAGTTTCAGGGTAGTTTTATCATTTCTCCTTTAAAAGGACTATGGTAACAGTTTTATTCGTTGTCACATGTTTTCATCATCACAAAATTGTCATTAGGTCCCTTTTCCTTGTGTGTGTGGTCCTCTACACTATTGCTATAAGGGTTCGGGTACGAACTCATATATAAGTCTGTCAAAGTTTTAGAACAAGATGTGGTACTAAAACTCCACCCAAACTCTCGTTATTTCAAATTTGGAAATTCCCAACTTCCCCTCAAATACAATTCGATTTCCTACTTGAAACCAATTTGATTCCCAATGTAATTGCATAGGTTAAATACAACATATTTGGTCCAAACAACGTCAGGAATCCCTGTAGGCCACACTCGTATCGATTCGTCAGCAATCGGATTCAAGGTTAAAATGTAGAATACATTTAAGTTCAACCCATTTAGAATCACAAAAAAACTGATTCTTTGAATAGGAACTGAAGTAGAACGCACCATCTTCAAAATACCAAATCAAGAGCGGGAATTTATTTGCTTTATTAGGATCGAAGAATTCGTAACTAAATCCACATATGTTGGTTCGGTTTGAATCTAAATGTCTCAATGCTAGGAATTTTCTAGATACTTGAGGACAACTATCAGCAATTGCACTATTACATCCCAACATTCCCCAGTATTAAGAGGTAGATTGTACATAATCTATTTTACACCAGGTGAGAATGAGATGTCCATCTATCTCTTTGTGGATGGAGTTCTTATATGGTCAGTCAATAAGGATATACCTTGGAGACATGCATATCCGATCATCTATTGGAGTGCAACAAGGTGACCCTCTAGGGTCGCTCCTTTTTTCCCTCATTGTCGACCCACTTATCCATTACAGTAGGGACAACAGCAAGCTACTTCTTCATGCTTGGTATCTTGATGATGGTACTGTTATTGGGGACACATATGAGGTGGCAAAGGTTCTGGGTATCATCTAACAGTATGGGTTGGGTCAAGTCTTAAATAATCGTAAAACTGAACTCTTTTGACCTACATGTGATGGCAAGAAGCTTCACAAAGGGTTGTTCCCAGCATGTATTGGGAGACATGTATTAGGCGTGAAGTTGCTTGGTGGGGCGGTTAGTATGGATAAAAATTTTATTAAAGGTTTGGCCTTGAAGAGGGATGTTAAAGCTGTGAAGTGATTACATCTTCTTCCTCAGTTGGGTGATCCACGGAGTGAGATTATTTTACTCTGTTCATGTATTGGTATAGCAAAACTTTTATTTGGCTTAAGGGCTTGCCAACCTATGTATAGGAGGAAGCCGCATTATTATTCGACAAAGGCTTCCGAGAGTTTATTGAAGATTGTGTTGTTTGTGGAGACTCATTTTTTGAAAATCTCCAATGGAGGGTGGCTTCTTTACCCATTTGATTTGGCGGTTTAGGACAACTTTCAGCAATTGATGCTTCATCATATGTATTCCATGGTGCATTCTTGGGAGCTTCAGGATCATATTTTGGGAAGCAGTGAGATTTACATTATGGACTTTATTTTTTATGATGCTCTTCATAGACTTCATGACATGGTCCCTCATTCATCTCAGTTGTTTCTCTAGAAAGGACATCATCCCTCCAAATACCCAAATGTTTTGGTGAGTTTCTTTTTTTACAAAATAATTGAGGACATGGAGGTGAAATTCAACTCAGCCATGGCCGGTCCCAAGCTCGGGTAAATGGGGAGGGTTGCATTAGATAGCCGACAACCAACGTAAAATAGACAGATACAACTTCCCAAATAATTTTTTTTTAAAAAAATAATATTTAGGATGTTGCCTCATGATAGTAGGATCTTTTCAACATGGATTTAAGCAAACATACAGATTTCGTTGGGGCGTTCCCTACTTGCGACGCGTTGCATCGCCCGAATACAATGAAAAATTGGGCAGGGCCGCTACATCACAGCCTGGATGTAGTTCAAAATTTGCAAGGGTTCACGCATGAGGAACACATGCGGGTAATTAAGCTAGTTCTGTTGCATCACCGCCCGCATGCAGTCCAAAATTTACAAGGGTTCTCGCATAATGGACGCATGCGAGTAAAGAAGTTAGTTCAAAAGAGATTGCAACGGAAGTTGCGGATTGGTAGTTGGAATATTGGCAGTTTGACTGGAAAATTGATGGAGATAGCGGGTATGATGGAAAGAAGGAAGATTCATATACTATGTCTTCAAGAGACTAAATGGGTTGGAGAGAAAGCAAGGGAGATCGAGAAGACATGCTTTAAACTTTGGTATTCAGGTAAAGATAAGGGTAGAAATGGTGTTGGAGTGGTTGTTCATAAGGATTTGAAGGATTGTGTGGTTGATGTGCAAAGATTCAGGGATCGAATTATTTTGCTAAAATTGGTGCTTGAAGAAGAAATTCTGAATATAATCTCAGTTTATGCACCGCAAGTTGGTTTAGATGAAAGGACTAAACAAGCTTTTTTGGAGGATCTAGATAAGATTTTACAAAGAATCCCACAAAGAGATATGATTTTCATAGGTGGAGATCTTAATGGACGTGTGGGAAAAGATGCTTCAGGGTATGCTAGTGTTCATGGAGGAAATGGTTTTGGGGATAGAAATGAAGAGGGAAAAGTCATCCTGGATTTTGTAATGGCATATGATCTTTTCATGGCAAACACTCTCTTCAAGAAGAGGGAGGAGCATTTAATTACTTATAAGAGTGGGCCAACAGGACCACATATAGATTACTTTGCGTTGAGGAGAAGAGATCGGTTGTATTATAAAGACTGCAAAGTAATCTCAGGAAAGAGTTTGATAACCTAACATCGCTTGTTAGTCTTGGATATACAAATAAAAGGGATGGTAAAGAAAAGGAGGGTTCCTAAGATCACTAGAACTAGATGGTGGAATCTTCCATTGAAGCAATCGAGCTTCAGGGAGAAGGTTTTAGAAGATTTATCTTAGGATTGTAGTGGAAGTGCAAGCGAGATGTGGGAGGCAGTAACATCTTGTATCCGAAAGGTAGCCAAAGAGATGCTAGGAGAGTCAAAGGGAGGAGCCCCAGGTCAAAAGGAGGCTTGGTGGTGGAGTGAAGGGGTGCAAAAGAAGCTAAAAATTAAAAGAGCATGCTCTAAAGCTATGTCTAAGGATAGAACAGAGGAAACTGTCACAAACTACAAAATAGCAAAGAAGGAAACAAAGAAGGCTGTAAGCGAAGCTAAGTAGAAAGCTTATGAAGTTTTGTATTAAAATCTCGACTCTAAGGAGGGCCAGAAGGATATATTCAAGTTGGCCAAAGCAAGAGAAAGAAAGACCAAAGACCTTTCTCAAGTGATATGCATTAAGGACGAGGAAGGTCACGTGCTTGTTACTCAGAAGGATATAGAGACTAGATGGGAGCAGTATTTCCATAATCTTTTCATTGGGGAAGGAAATAGAGAGATCACTTTGGGTGATCTAGCTAGTAGTGAAAGTCACTTGAATCGTGCAAGCTATAGACGGATACAAAGGAAGGAAGTAGAGGAGGCTTTGAAGGTTATGAGACCTGGGAAAGGTGTAGGACCAGATGACATCCATGTAGAAGTATGGAAAGTTTTAGGTGAGCGCGGTTTGACTTGGCTTACAAATCTATTAAATGTTATTTAGCGAAGCAAGAAAATGCATGAAGATTGGAGGAGTATCGTGGTGCCTCTTTATAAGAATAAAGGAGACATTCATATTGTTCAAATTATAGAGGTATCAAGCTGATGAGTCACACTATGAAAATTTGAGAACGTGTGATCGAGAGAAGGTTGAGGCAAGTTTCCAATGTCAAAGAAAACCAATTCGGATTCATGCCAGGTTGCTCAAATATTGAAGCCATCCATTTCTGAGGAGAACAATGGAGATTTATAGAGCTAAAAGGAAGAACCTCCATATGATCTTTATTGATTTGGAGAAGGCTTATGATTCTGTCCCACGAGAGATATTGTGGAGAGTTTTGGAGAAGAGACAAGTGCATGTCCTATACATTAACCTCATAAAGGACATGTATGATAGGGCTTTATCTTGTGTAAGGACCCCGTCTGGGAAGACTGGCTATTTTGACATCAACATTGGTTTACATCAAGGTTCAACTTTGAGTCCATTTCTTTTTACTTTGATTATGGACGAGTTGACAAGTCACATTCAGGATGAGTTACCTTGGTGTATGTTATTTGATGATGATATTGTGTTGATTGACGAGACTAGAGATGGAGTAAATGAGAAGCTTGAGGTCTGAAGACATGAGTTGGAGAGTAAAGGATTTTGTATAAGTAGGGCAAAGACAGAATATATGGAGTGCACCTTTGATGGAAGCAATGGTGAAGGAATTGAGGTGAAGATTGGTGATGATAACATTCAGAAGAGAGATTGTTTTAGATATCTGGGATCTATTTTGCAACATGATGGGGAAATTGATGGAGATGTTACTGATAGAATAAATGTAGGCTGGCTAAAGTGGAGAGGAGCTTCTGCTGTTCTCTGTGATAAGAAAAATCCTTTAACAAATTAAAGGAAGTTTTACAAAGCAGCCGTGAGACCTGCTATGCTCTATGGATCTGAATGTTGGCCTGTGAACCATAGACATATGCAGAGAATGGTTGTAGCAGAAATGAAAATGCTAAGGTGGATGTGTGGACACACACGTAAAGATCGGATTCAGAATGATGCAATCAGAAAGAAAGTTGGTGTTGCTCCGATCGAGGATAAGATGCAAGAAAACCACTTAAGATGGTTCGGTCATTTGCAAAGAAGATCAACTGATGCACCAATTAGGAGATGCGAGTGTTAGGATGTTGAGCCGGCTAAGAAAGGGCGGGGACGGCCCAAGAAGTGTTGGAAAGAGACCATACGAAGGGATCTTTGCTTTGTGGATATAAGCCCGGGATTGACCCAAGATAGATCTGAATGGAGGCGAAGAATCCATGTAGCCGACCCTACTTAATTGTGGGAAAAGTCTTTGTTGTTGTTGTTGACATGGAGGTGAAATTCGATATGGTTGTTAGACAAAAGGTAATTTTTAAGTGTTTTCAAGCCGATCATGCTCAAGATTTTCTCCTTGTTATTCCTATTGACGGACTTGGTATGCACATGTCACAAGGAGTATCGCAGTATCCTCGTATATCGCCTCATGATTCCTTTATTTCCAGCTGATGAGATATGCCCAATTTGCCGTAAGGCATACTTAAACATTTTTGGGGATCATGCAGTTCATTGCATGGAGCTTTCGGAATACAAACATGATCTTGTTAGAGATATTTTATTTGATGTACTCTGGCATACATGTGTTGCTGCTAATAAAGAGGCTCCTGTGAACTTTTTAACCGACCCGCGGGAGGGAAGATCCACACTTAGACCTGTTGATATATTGATTTTTGGATGGGTCAGAGGGAAACATGCTTGTGTAGATTTGACAGGAGTTTCTCTGTTGGTGGGGTTGAAGAGCAGGACCTTCACAGCAGGACATGTTGCCCTCAAAGTTGCCTTAGCAAAAGTGGTGAAGCATGAGAAAGCGTGCATTGAGAATCAACATGCTTTCATCCCTTTTGATTTTGATACTTTTGATTTCTTAGCACAAGGCGTTGTTGAGCTTTTGAAAAGGGTCCAAAAAGTCTTGAGAATTAATGTTATGATCCGTAGGTCTATAGATGTAGTGTTTAGAAGAATTGGTTTTGCAATTCAAAAAGGACTAGCGGCGTAGCTTGTTGCTCGCTTGTCTCCTATTTCGATGTAGTTTAGTGAAACTTGGAGATATTGCACATTGTACATGAAACTCTCCATATCAAAAATCAAAGAACATTATCCTCAACTCTAGCCTCTTCACTTTTAGCAATAGATAATTGTTAAGAGTAGAACAATATTAATCAAGCTCTAATAGATCAGAAGTCAAACAACTATATGTGCATCAAAGAACCTTGAAGTGATAGTCGTCAAGAATTTAAGATCTAGAGAAAACATTGGATCCACCCGTATCAGAGTCAAGAACTTTAACTTTTATTCTTAGAATAATGGATCAAGGATTTAACTCGTAACACAATGAAATATTGGAAAAGGTGTGTGCATGTAAAGAATCCAACTCGTTTATGGTTCATGAAGGAAAGATGGAATTGGATTGAAAGAACATACAGGAAACACCAAAAGAGAAGGGAATGAAACGAGGAATAGTAAGATAAAAAGAATAAAGAAGAAAAGATAAGGGATATGTTGGTACCTGGAGAGAAGGAACCTAACTAATGCTCGCATGGATTGTGCACTAAAGCACACAAGTCGTGAGTTGTGAACTCATCGATGATGGGGAACGAGGAGGTTGTGCGCAATTGTTGCATGTGGAGGGAGATGACAAGTAATGCCTCGTACGTTGGCTCGAGGCACCCCCCCCACCTTGCTCAAAGCTTCCTATGCTCGCTTGCTCGCTCAACCGAAGATTACTCCTTGGACTGGCATTCCCAAAGGTTGTTCTTAGGACCTCGGAGGTGGAGATCTATGGCGGATAGCTCTAATGGCGAATAACAAGCAATTTCCATGGGTATTCTCTCTGCACAAATGCATTGTTAGAGCATCTGAATATTTTTTTCCCATTCAGGGTATTGATAGACAAACCGTTTGCCTATCGACGAATGGTTCGTCGATCGAGAACTCCTCTCTTTCCACGCACATAAGAAGATGATGTTAATAAATGCAGCTGACGAACCATTGGTCGATGGGCGAATAGTTTGCCCTTTCACGCCAGATTACACGCGTGCATTTCTAATGTATATTTTAAAATTGTATTATATTATTCAAAGGCTTCCCGCTCTCAGTCCATTACTGACAGAAGAGGTCTACTTATTGAAGAAGGTGAAGCAACAAGGGAGAGAGTCAGACCTTTCTCAAGCAAGCTAGCCTTCAATTCACTCTCCTTCTTTATGTATGCTTCCGGAAAGCGCGGACAGGGTACCGAGACCCTGATGTATAGAGAAGCCAAGGACTATCCAAAGCACTATCAAAATCTACTCCTGCTCACGGGAAATCCTCTAAGTGTTCTAGTTGGTGGAAGTAGAGGAGGCAATGGCTTTAATATACTAGTTGGAGATGTAGTCAGGACTCAACGATCTGATGCACATTTGGAGAAGAGATTTCGGTGAGGTTTCAAAACTATAAAAATAATTGGTGCGAGTAATTAAGAGAATATATAAATTTAAGCAAGCTATTACGCTGGCAAATCGAGAAGAAAGACCATCATAGCTTCCGCTCCCACTACTCTATGACTACTTCCTCAATTATATATGATGTTGTTGCTTCGACGATTTTCTCTCATCCTCCGCAACTTGACCGCCCATCCACCACCTTCCACAGCTAGTATGTCGCACGAAATACAACATGCGTATAGAACCAAGAGCAATTTTTTACATGCTTGATGCCAACATTAACATATCCATGAACAACAATAACATGTGAGCAAGTTATATGCATGCACTGCATGAACCCGTCGGTGCGCTCAAAATCTGTTCCATTGAGGACGATCATGTAATTTCCTTCACGACACTGTAACTCGAATATTATCCGAGAAAATTGCTCAACCTCGTGGGTACATGCTGCCATAACATTTTCTTTGATAATTTGATTATACCTCGGCATTAAGTCGGAAGTTGTCTTCTGGCCATGTCTACAATGGGCCACAAAATACATATTCAATCGATAAAAGATGACAATAAACATTGTCAATATGGGAAGGACCCGCATGCCTTTCAAGACACTGTTGAAGCATTCAGACATATTTGTCGTAGTATTTGCATAATGGCGGCCTTCGTCATGAGTTATTTCCCAGTACATGGGATCCCCATCTTCTTAACAATCCAATCATAGGCCTCCGGATCTACAGAACGGATTTGTTCTATAATCTTATTATGGGCATGCATGTTGGTGACTGCACCCGCACTATAGAATTTTATCGTCTACCATTTATCATGGCCAGCTCGATGCATGTTCGCTTGCATGTATCACAAACAAAATCGATGACAGCGCCCACGTTCTGCTAGAAAGTACTTGGGTAACAATTTCTTCAGACCTAGAAAACGATCACATAAAAAACACGTCCCCTCATGCTGGACTAAATGTGCTAATGTTTGCAAGAAGAACTCCCATGCATCTATGTTCTCTTTTTCAACCACCATGAAAGCAACTAGAAACATATGTCCACTTCCATTAACAGATGTAGCTACGAGAAGGTGGCCTTTGAATTTCCCATGCAAGTAAGCTGCATTGATACTCAGAACCGGATGGCAATACTGAAAACCTTTAAGCGACGGTCTGAATGCCCATAATAATAAAAAAATGATATTTTCTCATGAACTAGTTGTTGAGTCTTCGAATCACGATACGGTTCTGTTTCAAATTCATACCACGGATCGGGGTTGGTCTGCTTCATTGTCCACATGAATCTACAAATATCGACGTAAGATTACTCCATATCATCGAATATTGTAGCTAACACATTCTTTCTCTCGATCCGCACCTTCTTATATGATATCGTGACGTGATAAGAATATGATATCATACTTTTAATTATATTGGGTGTCAACATTAATTTGGAACTCAGTGTCTTCAAGATGAATCTGGTAATAAATTGTGCATTGCAGTGCTTGTTATCAGTAAGTAGTACTGGGTTTCGGCACGTATGCTCTTCTCAATACATCCAAAATTATCAAATTCCTCCCTTCTTACTATGGCTTGCATGCAATCTCTAGTTAAAATTTGGCAAAGCAGGCCCTATGGTGTGTATCTTTTTTGGAAGCTAGTACTTTGCATTGAACGTACTTGGCCATACTATAAGCACTTACATCATCAATCAAATATAGTTTTGAGGTGAAAGATCTGTTATGCCAATACTCAAGTCAACTATGATCGGGTAAGATGGTATCCTAAGGCTCGCTCAGGAATGGTATCTCCTCAGCACATGTGTTTGTTATCCAATCATCATCCTGGAAGACATCAAGGATCTGCGACATTGGATTTATTGTAACGGCATAATCAACATGAGGATCGAAAATATGTTCATTGTTGATTTATCTGATGGATAATCCTTGCCTATGGATGTCCCCGTAGTCAGCATTGAAATCAGGGATAGCATCATCATCCTCAACGTCAATATCTTCATCATCATCAGTTTCGTCATCATTATCATCATCCTCTCCAGGCACATCTTGCTCCTCCTGTCCTCTTAGAGACGATTCAGCGATATCACATGCGTTCAACTGAGGAATTTCTATTTCATCAGCTTCCACCATCAATCGCATCATCCCAAGAGAATGTGCAATAGTTAACATCAATCAAGTTGCCTGATTATTAGAAACAACTACTAGACAGAATGTGTTCGTGTTCACCGACCATCTGCATGTCACTCGTACATTATATTCATCTTGTTGTAACCGGTTAGGGCACGGATCATCGATATGAGATCTTCGAAGGTGCTAAATAAGGGGAGACCTATCATCTGACTCATACCCCCTTCGTCGCTGACACTCCCTTTTTCAATGACGATTCTTCCATTCTAGAAGATATATAATGCAACTAGGTTGGCCATATTCTCTGAAAGAGGGAAGTCAATTTTAATCTCATCAAATGTTCAATGGTTTCATCTTGAGATCAAAGCAGAATTATATAACCATTTTCTTAAACTTATAGGCTCATACATGAAAGACTTGGCAGAGTAGAATCCTATTGTTATTAAGTTAAGACAAAAGTTAAGATGGAGATGGAAGTTAAATGTATCTTTAATTGGAAATGGAAGTTTCCATAGTCCCATCTTCCATCATGAACCAAAGTATAAAGCTCAATCTTTATACAAGAAGTTCATGTCAAGAAATAACATAAGTTTGAAGGGGAGAACCTGACTACTTGAGGTTATTAACCATTAAACTCGATTTTTATACAAGAGGTGAATTTTCTATTCTAAAGAAACAATTCTGTAGCACTTGACTTGAGGGTGGTCGAGCAATACGGTTCATGGGTTTAGGGAGGGAGGGTAACTTAATAGAATATAACTATTCAATCAATATTTGCCAAAGAGAATATTCACCTATTCGATCGACTATTCACTGTTTGTTGAATTTTTTTAAAGATTCTCATTAGTCTTGATATTACAACAAATTTCAACGAGAATAAAGTTCCCATATATGATAACTAAGAAGAGAAATAACATGATTGCATCAGTTCAAGGTTATTTGCATTGTGACTAAATAGAAATATTTATTAGAACTTTAACTGTGTCAATTGATTTATCATCCTTGGAAAATCATTGTGTCAACAAATAATTGACACATCCATGTGCCTGAAGAATACAAAAAATTACATTTAACATTCCTTTATAAATCCTTCTCGATAAAAATCATGAATACATGACATGTTCACTAATCCACGCTAATAATAAATAGATCAAGCTCATAAAATTGTGATTGATTACATTAACACAGGCTAATAACAAATGAACCTAGTAACAATTAAAATGAATATAACTTAAATGTAAAATAAAAATTAATACCTCTTAAACAGGGAGAAAGATAACAAGGAGGGGAGAAGAGGCTCGCTGGTTGAGAGGAGAGGATAATGAGTAAAATGTGAAGGGAAATGAGGTGTGTGCGGTATTTATAGAGTAATTTTCGGTGAACCGTTCGCCGAAAGCTGCGTAAATGCCTTGAAGACCACCTTGAAGACCACGTCTTCAAAGACCGCACCTTCAAAGACTATCTTAAAGATCACGATTTGAAATTCGTATGCTAGTGCTCGATCGACGAATGGTTAGCTGATCGGTGTCCGGAACGGGAAAAAATATTCAGATACCCTAACATGGCATATGCACGGAGAGCATGCCCTATCACGAAAATTACTCACGAATATATGTAATAAGGGGGAGAAGGAGTAGGGGTCCAAGGAGGTGGGGGCAGTGGAGGAGGGGCCCGATGAGGAGGTTGTGATTTACAGTGGAGGGGTCCGAGAGGAGGTTGTGATTTACACAGGAGGAAAAGGCAGAAGAATGTTTTTTTAAAAAAAGACATGTCTATCCTAGATATTAAATCTACCTTGTGTCCTAAAAGTTAATATCCAGTTAAGACGTGGATGGATGATAACCCAAGAGATACAAGTGATGAATTGTAAAAAGTTGGGGCACAAATGCTATTCTCAAAAATGAGGGATGCAATTGATATTGCAAAAGCTAAGACTGGTACAAATGTAATAAAAAATCTTGATTACCATAATTATACATTGAATCTTCTTGCATATTTCATCTATGTTGTTTATTATATCTGTCCACACAAGAAATTAACAATATACATGAATTTGTAAAAAAATCAAATAAGTGAATTCCATGATTGCCTCTGCAAAAAAAAGAAAAAACACCTTCTCCCAACCAGAGGGAAAAGAAATGAGTATGTGCATGGAACAAAAAGATACAACAATTGTACTAGCAAATTAAGATTTATAAAATAGATTTCGATCAAAAACGTGGAGAAGATGGCTCCAATTTTTCATTGTTTTCGATGGAATACACGGGCATACTCCTTGTTTTATGGGCATTAATTCAAAAGTCAAGGACAACTCATTCATGATTTTTTCTACTCTAGCATGACAAATTGATTGATTTGAAGTGGCACTCTTTCCTTTATCCTTCTCCCATTCGAAACCACCTTGTACTTGAAAAGTGTTCGAGTAGGACAACACTATTAGAGAGGGTGGATAATAGTATCTGATAATTATTGTAGATTAAAATAATTCACAGAAATTAAAAAGTACGAAGCAAGCAAATCAAATAAGCAAGCACAATACACATAGACGTTATCATGGAATCTCAATTAGGTAATAACCAAGTAAGAATAGAGTACATGAAGAAATGAGAAGAAAAGCTAAAGAAGAATCTAGCTCTCATAGTCAACAAGGAAACCGAAGAAGGATTTGATGGTGATGAGGACATCAAATTCATGAACCAACAGTTCAAGTTTATTCTGAAGAAGAAGATGAATGGAGAACATTAAACCAAATGCTCCCCTATGCTACAAAGTGTGACACGTTAAAGAACTTCAGAAATGAAAAGAAGTTCAAGAAGAAATCTAAGAGGAAAGCACTGCAAACATCTTGGGACGACTCAAACATCAACGGGGAAGAAAGAAAAAATGCATGCATATGATTCCTTGGATTGGTAGAATTCGACTGATCTGACTCAGATTCCAATACTGTGGTAAGTAAATTTTCTTATACAGAACATTGTAATACTTCACAAGAACTCTTTAGATAAGTTATGAAGCTTGAAAAGAGTAAAATTTTTTGTTTAATGACTTGGATGTTTTTAAAAAAGAAAATGAACTGCTTAAAAAGGATCTTAGTAGATTTAGCGGAAAATGGCTTGTTTACGAAAGGATATTACTGAGTTTAAAAGAACTATTACTTTTCTTGCTAATGAAAAAGGAAAAGAAAAAGTAGAAAATCAAACGTCTAGCTCTTATTCTTTTTAGAAAAAAAGAATACGGGGTTGGAAAAAGAAAGGTACAATGGTATATAACCCTGAAGGACTCAAAAAAGAAAAGGTATAAAATCAAAATCTTTCAGGTGTCGAAGGTTAAGGAAAATAAAGATGGAGAAGGCCACATTAACATCAAAGATGTACCCTCGTCAAAAACAAACGACTACCACATGCATAACTACGGGTGGACGTCACCACCACGGAGAGCTATCAAGGCTAGAGAAGTCCACCGCCAAGGACCCTAGGTGATTTCTTACCCTTTTTTCTTAGTTAATCAAGCATATCGTGCATTAGCGATGAGCTCTCGCCTCTTATCTTTGCGGGCAAGCCTTTAGTAATGACTAATATGGGGCTCTAGTTTAGGAGGAGCTCAGATTAAAAAGAACGCTTTCAAAGAAAAAGGGGGGAGATGTTTTAGTCCTCTCTTTATCCAACAAATTGTAATTAACTTTGGTATATGTTAAGATCTTTTATTGTGACTAAAAGTAGGACAGACGATCGTGTTTTCAAATTATTTTGCACGCACATTTTTTGCAAACACTTCAAAATATTTCTCATCATCAAAAAGAGAGAGATTGCTAGTTCATGCTCAAGTATAAGTGAAGAGGAAGCTAAGATGCTCAAAGGACTTCAAAGCTAAGGATTTTCAACCCAAGCTCATGGAAGAATCTCAAGCTCAAGAAAAAGATGAAGTGATCTTTTCTTTTGTTGAGTGTTGCATTCTGTAATTATCATAGATTATAAAAAACCTCAGGTATCGTACATCTTGCATTTCAACCTTCTGACTTTGACTTCACGTCAAAGAGTCAAGTAGATCGATCAATCATTCCGACCTAATCGATCATCTCTGATCGATTACTCTCTTTTCATGATGATCAAGTTTTTAATTCCAACCCCTATATTATGATCGATCAAATTTTGAATTTGAATGATCATATAAATCCATATGAACGATCATCTAAATATCCCGATTGCTCATTTGTTATTTTAGGAAGATCTGTGAAGAGGATTTCATTCCCGATTTGTTCACAACTCCCATGTCTTCAAATATACATATAAAAGTCATAAAAGAGAAAATATATACTATAATAATATATCCTTATTTTAATAATATAAAAACAATCACAAACAAAAATCATTTTTCTGAACTCTTATAAAATCACATCAATAATAAATCTACTTGATACGAGCTTATCCTATCAAAAATAGCTTATGCTTATGCGAATTTAATCATGTATTCAAATACACATTAAGTTAGATGGTGCATTCCCCACCTCGAAGCGCAAGGATGCCGCTTATGTGAATAGTCAATTATCCACTGGTCTCAGAAAATATCGTGCAAACAGAGAGAACCTAACTCCAGGGGCTCATCAAATATAGATGAATTTGAGTTGAGACTTGAGAGCCCAGAGGGTCAACCACATGATATTGAGTAAGATATTGGATTATCTTTTGGGCGTGACTAGGAATGAGCATGGGTCAAGCTGGGTTAGGTTGGGCTCTGAAGGGCCCAAGCTCAAGCTCATTTGAGAATTCATGTCTTGGATCGGGCCCAAGGCCCGTTTCTCTCTCTTTTGGATGTCCCAACCCTGATCCACATAAATCCATCACCCACCAATTGTATAGGATTCTACTAGTGATTTGTACTAGATTGTGCCATTGTGTTCAGTGTTGTATAGTTAGTCTACTAATCATCTCAATGATATACCTTGCCCCTCTTACCATGCGAGTGATTGTTTTACCCTTTTCAATTAGGACATTGTTTTGCATATGTGTCTTACCCATCTTCTCTCTTAAATGTGCCATTAGTGCTATATCAATGGAGATGAGAATTGTATTTTACCATTGTGAATATATAGGCAAACCTACTCCAATACTTGTGTTATGTGTTATGGATGGATTGAGATGCATAAGTTCTTATGCGATTGCTTACAACACACTCGACATTTAAATAATACAGGTGTTTGATGCCCTTAAGCATTGAATAATTTGATGAACTTAAAAATAGAAAGACTATTGGTGGATGCAAATGGATGGAAGTTAGTTCAACAAGGATCAAGTAATCCGATCTTTCACTAGATTGGATGACAAATAAACCACTCTAAAAAAACATAGTGCTACTCGCATATGTGTAAGATAACATGTTGAGATTTCCCAAGTAGTGCTACTCACATATGTGTAAGACATGTTGAGATTTCCCAAGTAGTGCTACTCGCATATGTGTAAGACAACATGTTGAGATTTCCCAAGTAGTGCTACTCGCATATGTGTAAGACAACATGTTGAGATTTCCCAAGTAGTGCTACTCTCATATGTGTAAGACAACATGTTGAGATTTCCCAAGTAGTGCTACTCTCATATGTGTAAGACAACATGTTGAGATTTTCCAAGCTACGCTTATAAACAATAGATACATGTATCAAAAATTGGCCGTGCAGAATCCAATATCGTTGAAGATTAGCAACCTAGCGGGTAATTAATCTATTTTGATAATGGTTCCAGTTCAAATTTTATATGGAATAGAATGGAATTTGCAGTGGAAATTAACACATGATCTTTTGAATCAGAAGTCGTTGGCGTGAATATTTGGCTTTGAAAAGTGAACAACATTTTTTTCCTTATTGTAAATATAAAAAAATTAAATTTCAAATCAAGATGTGCGTGACCAAGCTCAGGCTGGGTGGGACTGTGAGGGAACTCAACCGGGTCGGGCCACTTCAGACCAAGCAATGGGCCCATTATCAGTCCGGGCTTGTGGACCCATCAATGGAACTTCTATCGGGATGGGCTCGCAGGCTTTGCAAGCTGGATCGAAGCAAGCTCAAGCCTGGCTCAAAAAAATTTTGGACCAGAAACATGATCCAAACCTAGCCTATTTTTAATTTGAGCTTGAGCGGGTCGAGTTATATGACTCGGACTTCGAATTGGATCAGACTAATATGACGCAATGATCATCCCTAGGGTTCCATTTGGTAGGTGGGGTGACCTGGGTAAGGAAGGACGGGTCACCCACCTGCAATCCTACGTATAAAGCCCGTGCTACATCGAATGGGCGAGTCTTCTGCTGAAATGCACCCACTTGCACTATTTGCTTAGAGTTTGTCGCATGCATCACATCCTCCCCTCAATTTTGATGCATTTTGTTGAAGCTCACACCCCGCATCCCCTTTCTCCGCCCAAAAAAGGAGACACGAAGCTGCTCCATTTCGTCCTCTCATGTCCCCATTCC
Source organism: Ottelia alismoides (assembly GCA_037367405.1). Lineage (NCBI taxonomy): Eukaryota > Viridiplantae > Streptophyta > Magnoliopsida > Alismatales > Hydrocharitaceae > Ottelia > Ottelia alismoides. The sequence continues at coordinate 176,008 of JAZKJV010009458.1, read as the reverse complement.
TCCTCTTTTCCAGCCCTACCCGCACCTACTGCTTGACAATACAATGATGATCTCGTCCTCAGTTGGGTGCAGCACGCATGCCCTCTCATTCCGAGTTTTCTTCTGCTCGCATACATCCCATCACTCAACTTTGCAGCTCGATGATGGAGCAACATGCCTCTTCTTGTGAGTCTACAACGCCAAGCGTGTCCCCGCTACCATTGAGGGGCGGAAGGAGGTCATGCAAGATCAGGACATTTCTCCCTATAAATTATGTGCCCCAGTCATGTGTGCGTTTTCTGCTCTTGCATACGTAGTCCGTTGGAGAGGAGGAACGACTGCAGATTGTGAGGAGCCTGAGTCGTATATTGGGAAGGTACGTCCTCTCCTCTCTCTCTCTCTCTCTCTCTCTCTCTTGCTTCTCTGATTGTGGTTGTGCGAATGTCGCAAGATCTTTCCCTTTATTTCAAACCCTAGCGGGGTTTAGATTTTGTATCCCCTTCGCTTCTATTTGTGCAGTGTTTTATTTCAAACAATAACCAGATTTGTATCCCCACCATTGTTTGGTTTCTTCGTATTTTTATGGATCTGCAAAGCTGCCCAATGTCGATGTTTGCCAGAGATCTCCATTTTTTCATGCCATTTATCTCTAAATGATCGATTGACGTGGTCAAAATGATCTAGCTCAAATGTTTATTACCGTCATTAGGGATTTCTTTCTACCGATTATTACCTGCATAATTGACTTCAGCAAAGTAGTATGTTATCTAAGGTTTGTGCTTTGATATGGAATTAACTTTGCTTTACACTGGAGTGATGACGGTAATGGCTTAAGCCAAAGCAGACGTACTTGTGTCTTGAGTGACCTCTATTGGCCAAGCGCACGCCTTGAATGATCAAGGCGTTCTTGATTTACGAAGGCATGGTGGGCCATAAGCCAGCTCTGTTGTCGGAGTTGTTTTTTGACATCTTGTGTAATCTCATCTGTTAATAGTGTTAGACTTGTGCACGCCTTGGATCATCACACTTTTCTTCGTAAAACTATGTCTGATAATAGCTTGAGGGGCCTCTATCGGCCTTGTGCATGCCTTGGATAATTACCTTTTTATTTGCGAAACTCTAACTGAAAATGTTGATGTACTTTCGTACCTCTCTTTCAATCAAAGATGCCGATTTGACCAACTAACTGATGCGAAAATGATTGATGCAAATAATTATTGCAATCACCAAGCTGATTCATCACAATGGAAGGATATTGTAGACAACTTATTGTACACAAGTTATGGTAGAATAATATGCAAACTATGGGGTAGTAGTAGATGCACAATAATTTCCCCAGGTTAAGTTATGGGGGCATGGTTGCTGCAAGCTGTTAGTTTTCAAATCCAAATATGGTTCCAACGTTACTCATGTTTCATATTTGTTATATCTTGCATTATGCATAACGATTTGTTTGATGTTGGTCATTGTTGCATATTACATTCTCTGAATATCTTGTCTGCAAACTTAAGCGCGATGTCAACAAGGTGGCCTACTGGTGAGAAAGTTGTCGTGGAAGCGTCTGAGTGATCAAACACGGTTGTGGCCGAAAATACGCAATGGAATCCAGGGTTGGATATGATTTTTGTTGATGCCATGTTAGAGCATGAGTCATCGTGGGCTGGAAGCACATTCACAGTCCCTGGATGGCAGATGATTGTGACTAGGTTCAACCACGTCAGCTGTCTTCACTATAACAAGGCACAACTGCTGTATATATGGAAGAACTTGAATAAGGACTACGCAGCTTACCTTTACCTTCGCAACAAGTCTGGTTGGGGCTAGGATGGCATCTACAACATGCTGATTCCTCCACCAGACTCTGTTTGGTTTGAGGTAACCTCTTTGAGATGAAGGTCGCTTGTTCTTTGTTAAGTTCATTCCTCTTATGATTCTATCAATAATAGCTTGCAGATAAATATCGCAAATATCACAACAAGCCCTTCTTTCACTTCGGTGACATTCAGAGGTTTTCAGCAAGGACATTGCCACAGAGGTGCATGCCATCTCCTCTCGATCGCGTAAGGACAACCACGTAATGGGAGCATCTACCTCACGCCTCCTTCAAGCCAGAGAGAGATAAATTTTGACGAGAACCTTGACGAATATATGCCAGAGCACGAGGACGAGGTGCATGATAGTGACGAGATGACCCCAACTCCCTCCTCTATGAAGAGAAGTACATGTGGGGGACGAACCAATAACAAGAAATCAAAGAGTGGAGGGTCAAGGTCTCAAGCTGGCCAGGAGTTACTAGAGAATTTTTTGACTTCCTTGTCCAACAACTGAGAGTAGGCATGGCCCTGACGAGGTAGCCCATGTATCATGCAAGGAAATAAGCCCCATGCGTCCGGACCTTGACGTAGAACAATTTTGAGATGATTGCAGATAAGTTGGCTACAACAAGTGGTAGGAATGTATACATGCTTCTTCGTGGTGATCCAGCAAAGTTGAATGCATGGATAGAAAGGACCATTTCGCATTGAGGATTCCCCATCTATTTCCATCTCATTTAGAAAACTGTTATTATTAGCGAACATGAATTATTGTCAAAACTCCTAGAATCATTTCTTGATTGCTATTTCAACCTTTTTAATGCAATACGTGGCTATGATGTTGGATAACCTTAATATGTTTACTTGCAGGTCTTGGGCAGTAAACAATATTTCTTGCAGGTCGTGGGTATGATATAGGAAAACCTTAACACGTTTTCTTCCAGGCCTTGGGCAGAATGAAATTCACATCTATTTGGACAATATTTCTTGCAGGAAGTGGGTATGATGTAGGATAACCTTAACACATTTTCTTGCAGGCCTTGGGCAGACTGAAATTCGCATCAATGTAAACTGTATTTCTTGCAGGTTGTGGGTGTGATGTTGGATAACCTTAACATGTTTACTTGCAGGGATTTGGCAGATAGAAATGCGCATCTATTTCAAGCGATCATTCTTGTAGGCAGTGCATCGATAGGTTTAAGATGCAATGTGATTAATTATGTTGATGTGTGGTGGTTGATGCTAGTTATCACTCTTATGCCTAGATTTCATTGATGCATTATGCAAGTTGCGCTTGTACTGAATTCCTTTTATTAGATGATAGGTCTTGATTTAGCTTAAGTCGTTTGCTAGGGATGTCACTACGGAATTACAATCCTTTTGCGGATATTGGGAATGCAATCCTAGTAGCATGTGCTGGAGTAGTAGGAGCGGTTGCAATAGAGGAGTGGGAAGCAAAAGGCAGACAAATCCCTCGTCCATTACATACACGGCCTCTAACCGGCCGACAATGGGTTAAGGAGATGCTTACTGGACATGATGGCCGTGCTTTTCAAAATTTCCGAATGAAACCTAGCATGTTGAGAAGGTTTGTTTGTGTCCTATCAGAGCATGGCTTAACACAGACAAGGAACATGGATGTGGATGAGCATGTTTGCATCTTTCTGTATGTATTCATAAATGCACATTCCAATAGAGTCATTTAGGAGGCCTTTCAGCACAACGCTAAGACACATAAGAAATGTTCTCGCGAAGATACTAACTCTGGAGGGAGAATATATACGACTAGCACCGTCCGTGACCTCGGAGATAATACATCGAACTCTCGATTCTACACTTACTTCAAAGTAATTTATTTGACGTAATGTACTTTCCTATTTAGTGATCTTCTACTTATCTCAAATTCCATCAATACAACATGGAGTTATTGGAGCTATTAATGGAACGTACATTACAGCTCAAGTCGATCCCGAGGAATAAGGAGCATATCAGTGCAGAAAGTTATTCACAGCATAGAATGGTGTGGCCGTTGTTGACTTCAACCTATGTGTTTACCTATGTGGTTACCAATTGGGAGGGTTCTTGTGTAGACATGATCGTACTTCGTGATGCAGTGGAGAGTGGCTCCTTTATCGTCCATGAGGGTTGCAAGTATTGGTGGACTATGGATACACCAATACAGATACATTCCTAGCCCCGTATAGAGATTCCCTTTATCATCTTCCTGCCTGGAGGGTTCGTGAGAGTTTCTACGAAAATCATAAGGACCTGTTTAACCATCGCCATGCGTGTCTGCGTAATGTAGTGGAGCGCACTTTTGGGGTATGAAAGAAAAGATTCCATTGCCAGCGTATCCATCCAACATACAAAGGGATGTCGTTAAGGCCATGCACATAATTCACAACTTCATACGACTCAATGGTGGAGATTCAATATCTGATGATGACGAGGGGGAAATCTTGCCAGAGGAGATGGACGAAGAGCAGCACCGGGTTGTGGGCATCCTACGTGATGATATTCATCGTGGACATGTGTTGCGAGATAGAATTGCTAATGTTATGTGGAATAATATACGAACATGGCAATCATAGTCTATTGCTTTGGCATGGGTTCTATGTTCTACCTGAATATCATACTAGTGTGTTTGAGTTCTATTGTTGTCTTTTGTAACTTTACCTTTAAGTAATTGGATATATGTACGCTTCTTATCATATGTAAATGTATAATTTTGTAATTATTTTATTTTCCAAAATACGTGACGAACTGAATGGACTCAGCAGTAGAGAGGTGCCGTTGTGGATATCAATTGATTCTAAGGTACGAAAAGGGTTCATAACATCATGTTAGATGCCTCTTCTATGTATGCTCTGTTAGTCGATGCGGCAATCAGAAGTCATATGCGCGTGCATCCAGAACGCTGGAAAATTCGGTAGATGAGTTTTTCTTCATTGCGCAACATCTGTGGGAACATGAAGTAGAAAATAGAGAACTGCGCCAGAAGCTTTAATGTAGCTTGAAAGAAGTAGAGGAGAAGGAGCTCGAACTGGGCTACCTGTACTATGAGATAAAAGATGAAGGTGGGTAGAGATCTTCGCTGAAGGAAATGGTGGAGTCACTTCGATTGCAGCTGCAAGATGCAGGAATAACAACAGTGGACGACCACGTGGTTGACAAACACGTGATCTGATGGACCTTTTTGTATCTGGGTCATCCTAATATGTCGAAGCATTTCACCTTCGTCCGTACGCATATCATATGAATTCTAAATCACTATTTTAAGGTCTATGCTTTGTTATTTAGAACAGTACAAGTGTAACGTAGTGTTGTTGTCACCTCTTGAAACAACAGACAACATGCTATCTCAAAGATATAATGACATATCATGTACATTAATACACATTTCTCAACACAATAAATATACATATTACTTTAATTTTCGATATTCTAAGCTATCCTTTTGAACAAAAAAAAGATATCAATTCAAAAATTATTTCCAAAATTATTATAACTCAATCATAACCACACTCACTCAAACCCATCATTACATCACATCATGTCACATCCAACTCCAACCCAACCCTCTTCCTATCCAAACACATAGGGTTCGTTTGATTGTTGGTTTGGGCTGGGTTGGGTTGGGTTGGGGTAACCCTGTGAATAGTAAACTGTGAGGAGGATTGTAACCCTCTTCCTATCCAAACACATAGGGTTCGTTTGATTGTTGGTTTGGGCTGGGGTAACCCTGTGAATAGTAAATTGTGAGGATGATTGATAGGGTTGGAAGGAGGGGTACACCGGTGTACCCCAATCGAAGCATGCCCGACAATCAAACGGAGCCACCACCTTCCAAACCGGCCCTCGGCGTGACAAATTGCCAACCATTATTCCACTTATTAATGCTCTGGCAAGCAAGTTTCCCAAAGACTATAATAGTCAATTAGAAACAAGAAATATATATTTGAGACGATCCCTCACGAAGAACAAAAACAAATATCCGACGCACGCACAATGGATACTCCCTAACCTTTCCATCTCCCAATCTCCTCTATAGGCCTTCCGATCTATCATCTATCGATGCTCACTTCTCTATGAGAGACTCGCTGCTGCTATCGGCGGCGCCGGCGGTCGACGTGCCGGAGACCGCCGGTGGAGATGGGGACCCGTCGTGGCTGTCGGGATGCCACGGGGCATGGCGCAACCTCGCACTTGTCGTGCCGTCCGCGCTGTTCGTTGTGTTCCTAGCGTCGCAGGCGAGGAAGAGCCTCACCAAGCTGTCGTACGGGAGGTCCTACATCATGGTCGCTTATTACGCCCTCCTCTGGTTCGTCGCCGCCCTCAATCTCATCTGGTGTCTCGTGCAGGTAACCGGATATCTCCTTAGATTTATATCTGCCACGGTTTCTTGGACTTCTTTTGCCAGAAAAACGGAAAAAAGACGCGTCTTGGTGGAGATGGTTGTTTGTGGGTAATTTTGATATGGGTGGCGTAGATACTGTTGGATGTAGGTTAGTTGATGTAACTTAGGCAATTAGAGATGGGGAGGCCATTAGATTGGTAAATGTGTAGTTTTAAATTCTGGTTCTAACTCTTATAATTTTCAAGTTAAGTCCTTTTTCTTGAGTCTTGCAAATGGTAATCATAGCCATACACCTGATTAACTTAGGCAATTAGAGATGGGGGACCTCTCGAAAAAGGCCTCCAATGAAGGCCTACTGGTTGAATTTATCTGGAATACTCAAAATTGATCGTAGAGCCTATATGTGAAAAAAGGGGTAACTAATATCTTCCTCTCTTCGAGTCATTCAACCAACATGTATTGTTCTGTGGTGCAGCTAATGCCTATTTTTCTTCTATACTTTTTTGTCATCAATTGTCCCCATCAATGGCAAGGCCAAGTAGAGAGGAAAACTGAGCGGGAGGGAGAGTGGATGGTGACGGAGGAGCCAAGCTGCTGCCAGGGTTGAGCATTCTCTGCTGTGGGGTTGTGTAATACCCTCTGCTTCTAGTACAAGAGGAAGGACAATGGCTGGCATCGTTAAAGAGGAGTGATACAATAGTCTCTTTTCAGTATTGGTGAATTGGAGGCCGAAGGATGGGTTGATACATGTGTAGCCTGTAATGGATGCTAAGTAGGGTTGCTTGTTGGCACCCTTGTTTGTGTTGCCAGTGGTTGTGTTGGCATGCAGCGTGTCCCATTGCACGCACACAAGTTTGTTCTTGTGCTTCTCTGGGACATTTTTGGGCTTGCATCTCCATTGTTCTGAACAGGAGGATTTTTGATTGAGTGCGCTCTTGGCGATCTTTAAAGATGCATTAGGCTTGAATGTGAATATTCAAAGGTTTGCTTTCATAGCTTTTAGCATAGAGGTTATGGGGACATAGGCTTATGTGGCATAGTTGGGTAGGTACAATTGTCAATCACGTGCATGGTAGTTGATTGGGCCCCTGTAATGGAGTTGTTAGAAAGGGAGTTGATGGGCTAAAGGTCAAAACTTCTTTCCGTCGTTGAGTGCTTGGTCATGTTGGGATTGGTTCTCTCGACCATACTATTATATTACATCTCAATCTTCAATGTGATAGTAAAAGTTGGAACACAAATCAATGACGTGCACAGAGAAGCCCGTGGAAGGAGATAGGAGGGGGGCACTTGTTTGATCAAGAGGAAATATCAAGCTTAAGAGAGAGGGAGAGCTAGGCACTATGATGATGTGACTCTTTAGTCTTGAATGTGGTTTTGTTAGCTAGTAAACATTGAAACTTCTAGGATGAGGTGATCTTTTTGACAGGGTTTTGCAAGACTGCTATGCCAGTTGTCTCTCCTTGGATGAAAGGGTGATGCCACCAAGGAAAATATTAGTGTTTTAGATGGAGTTGCTGCATGTATTACTGGTAATAAAAATGCACTTGATTTGTCAATTAGCGAGCGAGTTCGACTTCAAATTCTGGTTAGACAACTCGTCGGGAAAGATGTGTAGTTAGTGGATAGATTTCCAACACTTGTACCACTTGTAGAGAATAGATTGGAGGTGGTGGCACACTGTTGGGATGATGTATGATTGCCCTGCTTTGTGGCACCACCAACAAAGGAGAGATCTCATGAGTTTTATCTTTTTCTCATGATGCTAATTTGCATGGCTTTAAATATCAACAATATGACAACGATATGTCAGTGTCCTCGAGTCAGGATATTGACCATGATATATATATATATTTGGGTATCAATGGTATGCTGACAATATAACATCGATATCATCGATATATTGTCGAAATCTCAACGATATGCAAAAGTATGAAACTTCCTCTTATTTTTTACTATGTTTCGCTTGGTAGTATGGGTAATATTAGTCACATGTTTCTCCTATTTTACCCAATTTCTCCCAATAAGCATTTGCAAAGGTCATCGATATGAGCAAGGTTTGAAAAACTGAAGGTGGAATGATGCGTTTTCCCTAGAGGTGAGGCAAGGTGTAGCCTCGAGGCGGTCCAGGCTTAAGCCTTAGTTTTGTATATGAAAATACTTACAAAAAGTATAATAAATATATTTCTTAATGAAATAATCTAATCCGATAGACATATAATATATAACATTGTAACATATGATGAAATTATGAAGACAAGAACATGAAAAAAAGGATATGTCAATTCCATAAATCTTTTTAATGAATTTCTACCCAATCAAAAAGGAAATCTTTGACTATAACTATCACTAAAATATTTATCAAAGAGGGAGTCAGTGGCTATAGTTGTCACTAAAGATATTCGAGATGTTGATATGAATCATATGATTTGAATCCTACCCGTATGTTATACTGAACCCAATTGAAGAACGGTCCGATGTCCCCGGTGCCACCATACCCTACCAATACGGGGTCTCGCCGCCCAGTCAACGAGCTTGGGGGCTAGGGGGCGTAGGTGGGCCCGGACAACGCCCTCATCTTGAAAATTTTTCTTTTATGGGTATTTGATGCAGCACAAAATTCAAATATAGGGCGTGATATTTTTATTCGTTAATTTTATTTACGTTTATTTTGAGTCGTCGTAATATTTTTATTTAAATAAAGAGATCGTGTGTGATCTCTAAATTAGTCAGTCAATTTTAAATTTGAATTTTGAATTTGAATTAGAGTCAAAATAGGATAGAGGTCGATTTGAATTTTAAATTCAAATCAATTAGGATCGGGTGGGATTTTAAATTTGAATTGCTTCTATTTTTGTAATTCCACCTCTACTATATAAAGAGGTTGGTAGCCTATTGTAAAAGACAGTTCAAGTGATATGAAAAATTGAGTTATCTCTCTTTGTCTCTATCTCTCCTTCGAAGCGATCTTCGCAGTTCATCTCCAAAACCCCGCGTAATTGACGCGTTCTTCACTTTCTCCCTCTCTTCTCTATATTTCTTCCACCAAAAATTTTTATTTCCACCGTTGGAAATCTCTTTTTGCATCATTTGGTATCAGAGCATGGCAACCGAAACGTTCCTACGATTTGACGATCCCGTCGCGTATTGGAAGATGCAATATGATTTGAGCCGCATATCTCATGGGCCGCATGCGCGTTCGCGTCAACGGAAGTTCCAGAAACGTCTCCTATCAAGTTTCAAGGTGCAAGGATGGTTGGATGCATTAACCAAAGAAAATTCGTCCGTCAACGACGAAAATCAGACCGCGGTAGATGATGTTCAACCGGATTTCGGTGCAGAAAACGAAGGTATTTTCATTCCAAATGAAGATCTATTTGATACAACTATTGTGCAAGAAGAAAAGGAGGACCAAGGGCCCATCTTCGACGAAGATCCCGCAGATGAAGAATATGAATTAGTGGATTTTTTCGCGGCCGAAGTTGCTGTCCAGGAACAAAAGAATGAAGAAATTGTTGTCCAAGAGACTCCTGTGACACCGACACCGGCCCCAATGCCTCTCGCATATTCAGCCCCAACTTCATCGGCCATCCCCAGCCGCAGTCGAAGGAACCGCGATGCATGCGTGGTCAGGGCGCCACTGGTGCGTTGCCTCCGCGGCAGTCACCGCCGTGGCTCACGATGGTTTTTCATTCCCTGCCGTCGACGCCATTGCAGACCCATTACCAATCCCGCGAGGAGCACACCACTCCCTCCAGGCCCGCACACCAGCAGTTCAAGCCGATCTCTCCATCGCCATTCCACACATCGCCGGCTTAAATTAACCCGGTCGGGGCCACCTCGCCTCCTTCCGCCGCACCACTCGAGGTTTACCTACCTGGGCACCATCGTTGGGTACCGCCATCCGACCCAAGCCGCCACTGCCCTCACACGACACCTCATCGCCGCTGCAACCCTATGTGCTCCCATCTCCATCCCCGTCATCATCACACACGAAGGAGTTGCGCCAGTGGAGGCCCCCGCCATCGACGCGGCCAGAGGAACCCCTTTCCAGGTAGCCGCCACCGTTCACTTGGTACTAGCCCTCGCACGATCCCGCGCCGGTCGCACGGCTGGACTGTTAATCCTAGGGTTTGGTTCCGTTTAAAACGAAAAGAGGGAAGAGCCCCGTACGGGCCTCCGAGAATATCTCAAAGGAAGGTTCAATCCCATAACATTAGGGATTTGGAATGTTGTTGGGAAAATTACAGAGGTATTCCTCCTCCCAAAATTATTTATCAAAAGGCCCAATTGGAGGATATATCATGCTATGGAACCCTTTTAAGTGAAGGGGTAGAACATTTGCAGCTATACCCCTCAGTTGAAAGAAACTACAAACGTAACGTGGAAAAGAATCAAAATTGGGGTTATTTGCTCAACCAATCCAGACAAAATTCTCTACCGACGGACGAAGAACGAGCAATTCGTCAGGAGACGAATTTTTCAAGCGGGGGAGAATTGATGCAGCACAAAATTCAAATATAGGGCGTGATATTTTTATTCGTTAATTTTATTTACGTTTATTTTGAGTCGTCGTAATATTTTTATTTAAATAAAGAGATCGTGTGTGATCTCTAAATTAGTCAGTCAATTTTAAATTTGAATTTTGAATTTGAATTAGAGTCAAAATAGGATAGAGGTCGATTTGAATTTTAAATTCAAATCAATTAGGATCGGGTGGGATTTTAAATTTGAATTGCTTCTATTTTTGTAATTCCACCTCTACTATATAAAGAGGTTGGTAACCTATTGTAAAAGACAGTTCAAGTGATATGAAAAATTGAGTTATCTCTCTTTGTCTCTCTCTCTCCTTCGAAGCGATCTTCGCAGTTCATCTCCAAAACCCCGCGTAATTGACGCGTTCTTCACTTTCTCCCTCTCTTCTCTATATTTCTTCCACCAAAAATTTTTATTTCCACCGTTGGAAATCTCTTTTTGCATCAGTATTCAAATTTACATGCATATGAGATTTGCATATTCATATGTTTAAGGGTGTAATATTAAGAGTTCACTAAAATAATGAATATGTTAATGGTAAATATGAATATGAAAGAGGTCAAATTTAAGCATTCATCTTACATAAATATATCCTCAACAACCAAGACTTTATAAACATCTGGAACTACCAATAAGACCGATCATTTTATTAAAAAATGACTGATAAATCCCTAACGCCTCAGGTACCGCCTCACCCTACCTCACCACCTCGTCTCACCTCGGGCATCTGAGGCAATCGCCTCAACCAAGGGTCTCATGGCGACCACCTCGAGGCTCTTTGGCTCCACATCGTTTCGCTTCGAGCGCCTTTGCGCAAGTAGATCAGATGCCCTACATGTGAGCTTCTAAGCTGGGAAGGTTGGTGCTTGTGTCTTGACGCATAAAATATGCAAGAGCTGGAATGACATGTTGGTAGTTTTGTGGGCTATATGGGGTGAAAGGAACATTGTTGGTAGTTCTATGTAGAGTGTTGTGTGTGTCACGACAATGCGTATGCATCATGGGTTTTGTTACATTGAGTTGTAGTGTGTGGTTTTTACATTCTCGGAATAAATTTGGATGACAACCCAAATTGTCTTCTAAAAAATGGATTGAAGTATTTCTAGGCGTCCTCTTGAGCTTATTACTATATTGGGTCATGTAACTGGATTTAATTGGGTTGTGGTATGCAATGCGTGGTTGTAAAAAGATGGTGGGAGATGTGAAGGTTGTGGTCGACCTTCTGGAGAACACATGTTGGGCATTTTCAAGGCAAGATGCACAAGTGGGATGGGGCAGGTTCATATAAGGACCTTGAGAAGGGTAATCAAGGGTTTGTTTGAGTGGGAGTGGAGATCTCCACATCAAATGGACATGTTGCTGGAGCTGTTGGAACATGCACTCTGCATGCACATAATATTGATGATAAAAAGTTTATTCTTATTTTAGCTTGCACTTAGATTTATATAGCAAGCTAAGGATTTGATGCAAAAAATAAAATGATGAAGATCAACTAAAGCTACTACAAGTTGTGATTAAGTTGATAAAGCATACAAGAATACTTCAAGAAGCTACATAGATGTGAATAGAACTTGATAAAGTGAAGACAAAGATGTGATAAAGCTCAAGAGTGTTGAGTTTTGTAGTTTATTTTTTTACAAAAGCGTTGCATGGTAATCCCATATGTATAGAATTCAACTCTAGCTCAACTTCAGTTCTTAGAACAAGTCAGTCGTCTGATTAGGATTCTATTCGCATGATTCTCCTTCAGTCGATGGATAACTTTGATTAAATGACTACTTTTTTAATGAACAGTTGATTTAATGGCCACTTGACCAATGGCTACTTTTGGACAACCAACTAGCCGAATAACTATTCTGATCACTCGACTAATCTTTCATTCAACCGACTCAAGAATATTTGAGTCCACTAATTTTTGCATGGGTACTTATTTTGATTGGAAACTAAAATTCCTTTCGTTATTTAATGCTTATTAACCACCCTAAGCAGCTACTTTAAACCTTATAAAAGGAGACTCAAGGCTTTGATTTCATTCACTCGTCAATACTTACTCTACACTCATTCTAAACATTATAAGTATGAAAGAGACGAGTCTCTCACTTGTTCTCAACTCATTGCTCGTGAGATCAAGAAGGTGATCCACGCCTCAAACTTTCAACCTTATGCACTTGATCTGTAAGATAGTATTGTTTTTTTATGTTATATAGAATCACATATATATCTTCAGGTGGTAAGGCTATTATTTTATATGAGGTGTCCAAGTTGTGGGAGCCCCTTTTCCAGTTTGTAGGAAAAGTTTTGATTTTAGAGGCTTTCTAGAATGAAAGGTGTAATTGAGGAAGAGCTGTCCTTATTAAAAGCAACTTGTGTAGTGGATGGGACCAAGTGATTGATCGGTTGAAATCCTGAGCGGGGATGACCGTGATCGAGGTTTTACTTGGTCAGATATCCTCATGAAAATCTCCGTGTCTATTTTGTAAATGCTTGTTTATCTTTGTGGTTGGACTATAGAATGCTTATGGTAGTGTTTGTGTTGATCATCATGCTATATATTTATTCAATACGAATTGAAATACTTCTGTACATTGATTATTTGATATCAAGAGCTTCTTTCCATTGGCAGGTGGCTCATTATGTTGAGGTTGAGTTGATGCGAGCGACTCCTTGTTAACTAACGAAGTTTATCCCCAAAAAACATGTGAGGGTTGTGGCAACTATACAACAAAGAGAAATGAATTTGCTCCTAGATGCTTGGCTGCATATCTTGTGTACTTCTAGGACGCTAAGGTTGGGGTTTGAAACTGCTTCTTGCAGAAATATGATTTAGGTAGCAGGCTCATTGATTTTTAGAGTGTTCGCTTACCGATATATTCTAGTTGGGTGGAGTGCAGATATGCTGGAATCGATTGATTTTTGTTGAGGCTTGCCATTTCTAGTACATGGTGTTTCTCTAGAGATCAGATAACATGTGCTTACTATCCTCCTTGCCCTCGATATATGGCTAATTGGAGGTCTCTTTTGGTTCGGAACTATGTATCATTGGTGGGGATTTCATCGCCACCTTTTTTGCTATTGATCGATCATTGGCTAGGGGTGTAGGATCCTGAGTCTTCAATGTTTGTTGGTTTTATTTGAGATGTCTTTGGAGGCGATGGACATGACAGACTCTCCTTATAAGTGGCAGAATTCTTCGACTGTATTGGTTGCATCTTTGGATTGTTGCATCGTTTGAAGGTCTTTCCGTTGCCATCGGTATGCTCCTCGACATGGCATCACTCGGATCATACTCCTATTTGTCGAGATTCTTGGGATGGTTGTTGTCTAGACAATATGTTTCACTTTGAGCGTTCTTGGCTGCAGAAGGATGACTCTGGCACTGTGTGGCTCTCTGTTGATAGAGCCACATGGGTTCTGACTCAACGACACGAGATTTGATCGCAAGGCTTAAGGATTTACAAAAGATGTTTGAGATTTCCGAGAAGGAGGTTTGAAGTCATCAAGAGGAAGCAGAAAATGCTAACACATGTTAAGATGGTTATGATCGACGAGCTTAGGGATTCCATGAAGTTGGTGGAGGAAGAGAGTGTTACGAGGGTGGAGCAACATAAGACTTTCCTAAAGGAGGACACAAAAATGGAGGTGGAGCAGAAACAACATTCTCAACAAACATGGCTGAATGATGGGGATTTAGACACACATTTCTTTCATGTGGTGCCTAGTGGGAGGAGGATGCGCACCCGGAACCATTTGATTGAGGTGGAGGGTGAGCATGTGGAGGGAGAATGGGCCATCGAGGTTTCCATGGTCGACCACTTATGTGATATGAGCAAAAGGGTTTGCTCTTGTGGCTCTAGATGGTTGGATAGAGATGTACTCCAACTGTTTGAGGTGTAGGCCTCCAAGTTGGGGCGCTTTTAGCAACAATGAGATCCAATGCAATTATTTTTGCTATGAATGCTGATGGCTCTCATGGTTTGGACGGTTTCTTGATCTTTTTCTTGCGAGAGTTCTGAGGGCTAGTGGAAGTTGATGTTAATAGCTCTGAAAGGAAAATCAGGGTTTTGAGAGGCTAAATCATTCTCAGATTTTTCTTCTAAGGAAATGGCACAATGTATTGAGTCAGGGTGCTAATTACCTATCTATTACATACTTCAATACTCCTCTGGCTTGAGCTGAGAAAGCTGCAGCTTGCAACAAAAGAAAATGTATCCAATTCACTCGATACATCTGAGAGAGACTGGGATAGAGAAACCTCGCTCGGACGAGGATAAAGACACCCCTCTGAAGAACTGCTGCTAGTAGATCTTGCTTGAGGACAGGTCTACAACTTTCAAGTCCCCGGGAAAGAGCTTTACTGGTGCATGTAGTAGTCGCTGCCACACCAGGTTGTGCATGGAGTAGAGTTGCTGTAAAAGAAGGAAGTCCAACACGGAGTAATGGTCAAGGATAGTGACACTTTGACAAAGTAGTCGATGCTCGGTGAAGATGATTGAGGGCAGTAGAAGTCTGGAGTGTCGGTCTGTTAGTTATGGACGGGTAGTAGAAGTCCTGAAGAATATGATCCATTTCTGACTCCCCCTTTCTCTTATACTTGGTAGAATAAAGAGCGAGGATGAACAAGTTGGGAGAAACAATGAACATGCATGTTTTTCTGTTTTTTTGTACAATGGCCTTTTTTATAACAGTCTATTTTTTTGGCTATTTTTCTCTCATTGTGTGACTTTTTTTGTACGACTACATTTTTTTTTGTTTTTTTTCACACGGCCCACTTGGGCCCAAACATCTCCTTCCCTTTTTTTAGCATGCACGATAACCCAATGGGCTTCGATACCATGTTGAAATATAAAGAACATGGAAATGAATCGATAATTAGAACAAGAAATAAAGAAATATGAAAACATGAAACACCATGATTTTACATGGAACCCTACTCCCCGAGGAGCGGGATAAAATCACAGGAGAACACCACTAAGTGCCGATTCTTTTATTTAGTTTCTCAAAGTTTACATGTGGCGCGAGACTTCTTATATAGCCCCACAGACATATCAGAGTCCCGCTTATAGGCGATGTGAGGCTAAACATGAGTGTGGGATAATTGGATTTTGGAGAGATCCAATTACCCATCTATTACATACTTCAACCATTTTTTCTAATGCTAATTATCTTATTGTGGCGAATGCCCTTGCTAATTGTCTTCATGAGGTTTTATATTTTATCATTATGCTTTCCCAACCCCATTCATTCTAGACAGACATATGATGTATGATGTGATTATGGTCTACAAGATTATTACATTTGGAAGAGGATAAATATCAAGGTTGCTTTAAAAGGTTGATTGCTCCATAGTCTATAATTGTGTTAACTGGATATTTATTTGAGGTTTCGTTTCATGTCGAGGTTTCCCAAATGAGTGGATTCTTTGGATGAAAATGTGTTTGAAGACAACCTCGTGTCTGGTGTCGCTGAATATGCGACAGGAGGAGGGCTTTTTCCAATCGTAAAGAGGTTTTGAGCATGTTTATCTATTGTGCTGTTCCTCTTCGTGCTGGTGGCTGATGTTTTTTTGAGGATGGTTTCTTGAGCAGTTGCCTGGGGAGTTTTGTGCTAGTTTCTATCTTGGTATTTGTTATTGCTTGGTTTCAATATGCCGATGCCACTATTTTCCTTGTAAACAGGGATATTGTGGGAGGTGAAATGGCTTTGCGATGTTGTTGCCGGTTGTCAGGTCAATGCTGACAAATTTGCTTTTTTCCTGTTCGAAATGTTGGGGGCAAAGGTTGAGGTATACATTGTAACATCCGTTTTCCAATCAAACCCGAACTCGACCTGATTTGGGTCCGATTAACCCAATAAAGTTATATGACAACATTAGATAACCTAAATCGACCAATTGATCGTGAATCAAAAGTCGTTCGGGCGAAATCGACCAAAAATCGATCGCATCGTAATACGTGCTGCGAAGAAAAAGCCGCGACGCAAATTCGGAAACCGCAAAACGAACCGAGACCGTCATTAGATCCGATTCGACGAAACAAGATCAAGGGATCGACCGTTCGTCAATCGGAGGTCGTTTGATATTTTTAATTACAAAATTTAATCTTAAACAAAAATCGTATCCGAAAATTTCGGGTATTCAAAACCCGATCGAAAGTATATCAATATTATACTCTTATTGATCGCCATCCAGAGACGATCAAATCGACATGTTGCGTGTCCAACTCCGAGGTCCGATGCACGATTGCGGTTAAATTTAAGTATGCCTAATAAAGAGCAATTTAAAAAAAAATAATAAAATATAATCTCTAAATCGGTACAGGATGTTGCATATTCTGGCAAAATATATACTTAGTATATTAGGTTATAACATGGGTGAGGTCATTAATAACATCATGATGATGATGATGATGTCATCTTTTTTTTTAAAAATAATTATAATAATTTTGAAGCAATCAACAACACGTGTTCAGCTACTACTGCATTTATACCACTTGTCCCCTCCCCTTTCCTATATAAATATCTATTCTCTCCAATTCCCCCCTTCTATTCCAACGTTAGCCTTTCTTTTTCCTTTTCCCATTTATCTCAAGTGCCAGGCCGAGATGGAGACATTCCAGTGGCTGGGGACTGCTCAACAAACTCCCCATTTCACTCCCAGTTGCTGCCCAAGGCTTACATCTGCTCCAAACAGAGGTGGTTTCTATCCCCGGAGTTGCTCCTCTCTTAAGGAATTGCTGGCCAAAATTCCTGCAGCGGATCAAGCACTTGCATGCAAGATCTAATCAAGATTTGTCTCCTCCAAATTTGGGGAACCCCTAGGTACAATCCTATTACCTATCTCTTGCTGCCATACATGCTAATTCCACATTTAATTTCCATGCC
Source organism: Ottelia alismoides (assembly GCA_037367405.1). NCBI lineage: Eukaryota > Viridiplantae > Streptophyta > Magnoliopsida > Alismatales > Hydrocharitaceae > Ottelia > Ottelia alismoides. Next base: position 158,443 of record JAZKJV010009458.1, on the reverse strand, counting down.
AAGTTTTCAAGCTCCGGAATTCCAAGGAGGAAACTTGAAGTTATGAAAAATTTCATACAAAGATCTCTATCTCAATTCAGAATCTCTGCTCTTGTTAGAAACAAATAAAAATTTTGATTTAAATTATGATTATGAGTTTCTGCTCCTGTTTAAAAAAAATTTAGGTTAATAAAATCTTATCAAGCTATTGAATGAAGGAGTTTAAGTCTCTTCTCTGGTTGTTTGACTGCAAGCAACCACTATTAGGACATCTATTTATCAACTTTACGAGATTAGGAAAGAAATAATTGGGAGGTTTTTGGCATATGATTAGCTTTTTGTTGTAAGTAGGATCCAATGAGTATATTGCATATTCTGAAACCGAGCATGCTATTTATCATAATACTGAAATATTACAGCATAAATGTTATAAATGTGCATCCAAATTTTTATAATAAATGCTGGGAACATGCACATGTTAGATGTGCAAAATGCAAAAAAATGATAGGAAAATTGTGGTTATGGGTATGCATTACATATCCTGAAGGGTACAGGTATATATATAAATAAATAAATGGTCACTAAGATGGGTAGATAATATATGGGAGAAGGTGTGGGTATCTTCTACATGTATTGCATTATGCAAAGTTATATGAGTTATAAGATCAAGATTGGTTAAAGTCTATTATTTAAGCATTTAGCCTGTTTGCGTTCCTTATATAAAAGATATGGATATAAACTAAATTGAAATTTCTCTGCTACTGCTATCTGCTTAATTAAACTAAAAGATTGAATCTATTCCACACTGTCTTGTTAACAGTCTGCTGTCCTTGTAAAATTTATAATAAAGCATTTAATCATAGAATTGGGAACTAAATTATTAACTGAACTCTCTGCTTAGTTAAATTAAAAAGATTTGAAGTTCTCAAATTAAATTATAATTATTAAGTATACAATTGCATTGATGTCTTCTTTATGTAGTCCAAAATCCTAAATATATATTAAGTTTTGTTAATAGTTTTAGTGCCACTGGAAATTTCCTAATTAATCTTGTTTTATAGGAAATGAATATATATATATATGTTTTAGTTGGCCTTTGAGTTAACTACAGTATAAGTACTGTGTACGTTTCCTTTGGATGGTAACAGATTGTATCCTAAATTATTATATTAATAATTACTATATCTAACAATGCAATTGACTTAATCACTTCAACTTATGGAAATACACAATTAGACTTGATAAGACATGAATGTGAGTGGTTCGGACAATCAATCCATCATAGGGAGACCATCTGATAGTAGGAACTCATATTAACCAGTACTAGAGCTCTATCCCGGCTTAATTTCTGTCATGTTTTCTCTTAATTGCAAATATAGTCACTATATACTTTACATTAAATGATCCAAGGTCTAATCATTTTTCATAAGACAATCTTTTATATGAGATCTGCTAACCTTAAATCATTACAATTGGAATCATTGATAAGATGACCACATCTGTAAAATTGATCACATAGAAGATTAAGGATGGATTAAGGAATCAAGCATGTATGATGGTGAATCAGGATATCAATTAATTGTGCCGGTCATGGTGACCTTTGCACCTGACCGTGCGAGGGCGCGATGACTCTCAACTGGGTGGAAGATAGGAAGCCCAGTTCGGGCAGCGGCCGCCAAGTGCGCGGGTCTAGGATCCCAATCCCTTTTCGGTTTTTACGCGAGCTCGCAGTGTTTTTATGCCTCGTTGGGATCCCGACTTTAGACCGGTTCCGCTGACCCTTTGTTTTAGGATACCCAGGCGGGGGATCCTCGGTTTTAGTTTTCGTACGAGCTCGGTTGCCCGTTACCGGTCGGGCTATTTTCTAGAGCGACTTTTCCGGAGAGTCTCTCTCACCCGTCTTAGTGGCGTAGTTTTGGAGTAGACCTATCCCTCTATTGGACCGCACTTCCAATTAGAGGGCGAGACGGAAGAGCGATTTGCAGGCTTCCTCACTGCTTGAGTTTTACTTTTGCCAACAGACTTGGCGATTCTACATCCAGATCATCCATATCTATATCTACATTATCTAGATTTACATCTGAGAGAGTTGCATTTGAGGTTTGAAGGGATTACAATTAAAGTTGAGTAAATGGAAGTGACTATAATCTGATTCGAAATCCCATTAAGCTAGTGGACGTGTTGGGAACTTAGTTAGGATGCTTATACTACACCGCATGCCTACGGAGGCACCCCAACCCTAAGACATTTCCCAAGTCTTAGAGTCATAGTGTGAGGTTGCACACTAACCAAGACCACAGACTATCCACTAGAATTAAGAATCTAAATAAATCGAGAAATCTTTCCAATCCCAAACTCTTCCATCATCACTCATAAACATGATCTCTGAAGAAAATGATGATACATACTCACGCTCATATATTCATATATCATATATGGGAAATGCTGGGTTAATGGGCAATCATGAAAGATGCTTACAAACAACTTGAAAACCTTTTTACTTACGCAAGTAGATGTAAATTGTACTTGTTCCACCTTTCTACTTGCTCTCTTTTGCACATTATAAATTACTTGTTATTTTTTTAACTACGGATTTGTATTCACAATTGTGACTCCTCTTCTTATTTGCACACATGGTAGGCCAGGAGTCTGCTGTTCAGTAGCTGTTCATGCTTCCAGGAGACAGGGTATACACCAGACGGTATGATTTATTTTGTTTTAGTTTTTGGTTCGGTTGATTATGTATAATGCTTCTCTTCTGTTAAGGCAGATTTTTTTGGGATATTGTATGTACTAGCAGACACTGTACATGATGTAATTATATGAAAGTTTATAAAAATGAAATGGTGGCGACACTTAATTTCTTGTCTCTGTGGTATATGCAATGAATGTGAATGTCATGTGTAAACATAGCCGCGCGGAAAATTTTCCCTGTTTTTCTGTAGATTGTGCGATCTTGTGTGAATGAAATGCCGCGAAAGTAGCATAAACGGGTACCCGGATCCTCGGGGGATCACATACATGGTCTCTTTACAAATGGAGCGCAAGGACCTCCTGGTCATTTATTTGTGTGTGCGCCTTTGGTGTATGGCTAGCTGCGCCAGTTTGACTTGTTTTCTATGGTGGAGAAGATTGAATATAAACCTACGGGGGCATGCATCTTGTTTATCGAGGGGTGGACGCCTTGCCCTCCTCAAGGTGATGCTTTGTGCTATTCCTGTCTTCTTGTCATCACACTTGCTTCTTGTAGGGGTGTGGGGTTCTTAAAGATATTAAAGAGATTCTTCTGGTCGAGTTCGTGGGATTTGTAGGGTATGTTGTTAGTGAGCTAGAGGAATATGGTGCTTTCTATGGAGGATGAAGGGCTAGGCATACTTAGCCTTGATGAGATGAATAAGGCACTGCTTGCTAAGTTGATATCTCACCTTTAGCACAATAATTTGAACTTACCCTGTTCATTAGTGCATGATAATCACGGAGTTTCTGTTAGTGTTTTTGTGTATGTTGGGGTTGTGTGATCTCGTTCGAGATTCTGGAGGGGATTGCGCTCTATTCTTCTCGAGATCTCACCCTCGTTGTAGCCTGTCTTGGGGGATGTTAGTGCCTTTTGATTTTGACTGGATGATTGGACTGGTCAATGGATATTGCGTGATGGGTTCTCTCGACTTTCCATATTGGCAACTGACCATGTGATGCAACAATGGGGTTTGGTCCCTTCAATTCCAATCTAACTTCTTGGATCAACATGTGGCGGAGTTTCTAGAATTGACAGAATCCCTTTCCCCTCCTAGAGGTCCTTCCAGTGGGATTCATCACTAGACACAGGTGGATTATTCTTTTTCTGTGAAGAAGGCATATAAGGTGCCATATGTTCGATCATTTTTGATTTAGGTTACTACAATCGAGTACATGCAGATTTAGGATGGAAGATTCCTCTGCGGATCAAGATCTTCCTTTGGCTATTGAGAAGAGCTCGGCTGCTCGGGTGATGGTTGTGCTTAGAGGGGCAGTTTTTCCAAGCGGCAGATAACTCCTGTCAGCATTGTGCCAAGTGTTCGGAAGACATAGATTACCTGTTCTTTTCTTCTGTCACCTTGAGATATGTTTAAGCAATAACTAATCTTAGTGGGGCATCAACCTTTGAAAGTGCCTCCTACTTTTTGGTTATTGACTAGGTTGTCTTGGGTCGGCATGGAGTCTAAAGAGAATTCAGGCCTCAGCTATTTTGTGGACGACAAGACTTGCTAGAAATGGAGTGATTTTTCAACATGAGAGAATTTATTAAGGAATGTACTGGAGCATGCAAGTATCCTGTGGGATTCCTGATATTTTTCATTATGATATCCTGACTTGTGAATAAAAAAGTTTGTGGATAATTATCTTTATGACAGCACACCCTTTTTCCTTTAAAAAAATTGGATCAAATGTAACAGAGGTACACACTTCTTAAGAAAAAGTTCCGGAGGAGAAAAGATAAAATAATAGATCCAGATTGTGGTGTTCTCCATGCTTGTGCCTCTGCCGGTTACTTTCATTTTCTTAAAGTGTTGGAAATATGGGACTATCTCAACAACTTAGTTTCTTAACCAACAAAAGGATGACATCTATGAGACTTGTGAGCATGAAATGACAATAAATTGAAATCGTGGAAGATAGTTGTATATCACTGTTGGTTTGGATGAGGGATGTGATCAACCATTGGTAAGTCCAACAAAAGAATGACTGCCGTCGGACCTTTTTTCGAGAAGCCAAAGGATGATCGTCTACCTTGGAACTTAAGTCAGAAAATTTATTTAAAAGACAACACATTTACAAAATCTCAAGGGCGCAAGGTCAGCCATGATGCATATGATGTATCATGTGATGCACCATATTCTCTGCATATTACCTCCCTTGAAATTCCCACGATATTCTCTGCATAATACCTCCCTCCCTTGAAAAATCCTATCATTCCTATAGCTCCAGATAACCCATAGGACTACAAGTAGCCAATTTCTAATCCAATCTTGACACCTCCTGTTCACCAGCTCCCCCTGCCCCCTCCTCCAGACATGAAGCTTTCCTAAAAGGTGGTCACACTCTTTGGGTTAATCCACCAATCGTTGGCTCTCCCCACACGTTGGTCATGCCATTGCCTTAAATAATGCGACATATTGACGATATCTCGCTATCGCTAGTTCAGCAATATCTAGAGGGGGTCATCTCTTTTTCTTATATGCTGATGATATATCGCTAATAATAAACTTCATTTTTCTGAGGGAAACAAGACCAATATGGGCGATTCCTTTACTTATTCGCCCATATTGCCCGAACAAGCTTCCATGGAGCATATATGTTAGTCATAATATATATTATACATGCATACTAAAGCTTTATTTTCTTAAGAAAATGTTTACATGACCTCTAACTTAAACACGAACCCTTACACCCACCTTCCCTTGAGTGTCATGGTAACCAACCTCTTCAGTCCACCAACCAGTGTGCTTATTTACTTACCGAGGTGCCTTGGTCTTCCGCAACAACTTGCAGTCCATCACATGATTTGAATCCGATACCGACAGCCTCTCCCTTAGCATCTGAAATGCGCACTGGAAATGGAGCAATCGGGATTGGATCTTGAAGTAGAACATTTCTGAGATTAACCAAAATTAATGACTCATTGGCTAGAAGAAGAATCAGACCGACGGGCTGGCAGCACTTGTATACATGATGTGGAAGGTTTAGATAAAAGGGAATGAATGAGCTTGCTGGTCTGCAGGAGCAGAATAGATGAAGAGGAAGCACAGTCCTGACTCCTGATGATGAGTAAGAGCAGGCCTCACAAATTTCTGCAAACGTGCAGGAGTATGATTGGCCTAGCCACAGTTTTTTAAAGGACAGAGAGATGTGTATCCCAGAATACAATTAAATGACCTGTTCTATCTCCATGTATACCATGACCCTAAAGTAGACAAACACTCGTAAGAATCACAAACAAGAGTATTGGGTATGAGAAATTTTGACCAATATGCTTGTCATTGTATCTAGAAAATCTTCTTGTGGGATGCAGATATTTGGCATTAAGTCCCTTAAGGTACTTCATTCTCTCCTACTGAGACCGTTTTTTGAAGTGGATCAGTGATGAAGACAATTCGCTGAAAGCTCCTAATAAAATTCGTGCCATCAATGTTTACTTGCTCTTCATAGGAGGCAAAAAAGGTATCGTGTAAACCTTGAAAATATGTGACAGAGGGTCTGCCTATACTTCTCTATTTTCCTTTTTTTAGAAGGCCCATATTTTAACAGCCCCTAAATCCATGATTAATTTGATTCTAATTTGATCATTGGAGCTACCACACATAAGAAAATCATGAGACTGTAACCGATGATTCTTACAAACTCTACACAATGGCTGTGATGATCATGCTGACAGGGGCAGAACTTGGAATTTTATCGAGGAGACAAGTATACAACTATCATTGATCGTATGTGCCCAACAATAAAAAAATATTGTATTTTCAAATGATGTTTTCCAAATAGAGCTCATATTTCATATGATAATTTTAAATTTTGATAAACCTACAATTAGAACCTTATTTGAATCTATCTTTAAGGTTAGCTTTTCAAATAGATTATTATTTTAGATGGTGATTTTTAAATTTTGCTAAATCTAACAAATTAATCCTATCCAGATCCATCTCCAAGGCTAACTTACCAACTGAAATATCAAGGCAAGAAATTTCATGGTTAAAAAGGAAATAACAAAATTTATATTGTTTATAATGAGAGATAAATAACGAGATAGAGAGAGATGAATGATCTCATATCTCATTTTATATCAAATTATATTTATAATTTTAATACTTTAAAATTGATTAAAATTGAATGTCTTATGGATTGAGGATAGAGGGATTTGAACTCAGATTCATAATACGATAACCACACCACTTTGCCACCAAAGTATCATATGGGTTTAGCATTATTTTGAAATTTGAATATACATGAAGAATGTTATATAGCATGCTATAAGTATAAAAACCTTTTGGTCCTTGTAACGACTTTTTTGGTATATAATGTGAATATATATAAATTTACGGGCGGGTATCTGATGCAAACGGAAAAACGAGAAGGGATGAGAAGAGAAATTAGAACCGCGACACGCTTCACATGGTTGAAGGAGGAACGTGATGAGAGGGTTAACCCTAGAAATTTGGAAGAAGGGGGGGATAATGGTGGAGGCACTCTCCAAATCAAAACTGAAATTTTAATTCATAACCTGATCTCCTTACAATAGACTACCATCTCCTTTATAGAAGAGGGGTGGGATTACAAAATTAGAAAGAGAATCAAACTCTAATTTGACTTTAACTAATTTAATCTACTAAAAAGATTGAGATTGCAATCAATCTCAATTTATTTAATGTAAATACAATTAACTGACAAACTAATTTAGGATGAAAAATCCTAACTTTAAAAAAATCCCAAAATTTGTGATGGATTCAATTCGATTCGACCCGTCAATTTGGGAAATATTGCATCGATTCTCCACCGCTTGGAAAAAGTTTGTCCCTCGACGAATTACTTGATCTTCAGTCCATTGTTGGAGAATTCCATTTGAACTCGTTGGCTGGATCTCCCTAATTTTGATTTTTTTATTGTTACATTTATAATTTCTTTCCACCAAGGGGTATGGCTGCAAATGTTCCACGCCTTCACTTAAAACAACTCCCACCCATATGTTGGCTTCAACTCTACCCTTTCGGTGAAGTAGTTTTGGAGGACGAGCCTCCTTGAAAATGCCCTCAATCAGTCTCCAATCACAACGATGGGATTTGGAGAAATACCCAACTAGGGTTTCTTGGCTTCTTACACGATGACGACGGTGACAGGAGCTGCAATGGCTGCACGAGCAATGTGTATGGTAGGAGCGGTGGGCGACGATGGAACCGGTTGGGTATGGAGCTCCATTGGCGGCGATGTTGGCAACAATGGCTATCACGCATGCAACATGTGCGATGTTTGCTTCTTTAACGGGATCGGATGCGGGTACGGTTGCTCCATTGATGTCGTCCGTAGCCTCTCTAGCAGTGGAGCTTCGTAGAAAGGAAGCAACAGTAGTGGTGGCTACTGCACACACAATATGCACAGTGGTTGCGGTGGCCTGTCTTGCAGCGTACTGCAGCGGTTGTGACTGCACGAGCAGCTCGAGAGGCGACTTTTTCTCCTGTGATGTTGGGTACGAGACCTGAGGCGGTGGTAACTAGGCCTTGTGCGGTGAGGGAGAAAGACCCACTGCTTCGTTTGTGTCTTCCATGTCCTTAAGGGGATTGTGTGACTAGTATCGACAATGGGACCTGCGAAACAGCTAAAGCACGTAGCGAATCTTGTGCCGTGACGGGGTTTTGTACAAGCGAAGGAGGATCGTGGGGTAGAGTTGTGGCCTCCCGCGCCTTTATTATTGAATCAGTTGATTCATATACTTCGTGGACAACAACTTTGATCACAGATAGATCTAGGGTTTCATATTTCTCATCTACATGACCGTCGTCGAAGACGGGTCTTGTATCTCCATCTTCTTATACACGACATATAGTATTGAAATCTTCATTTTGAATGAATATACCTTCGTTTTCTTGAGTTGCATCATCAAAATCATGTTGCATTGGAAGTGCAGCGATCTGAATTTTTTGTTGATGACTATTTCTTCCTCGAACAATGAATCTAACCATTTTGTACATTGATGCTTGTTTGAAAACGATGCTTGAACCTTCGTTGATGCAAGCTTGAATGCGAACCATGAGAGAGATGACTTAGATTGAACTTCAAGCGCCAATAATCGATAATATTATTGAATCGTGGAAATGATTCAGTTGTCATGTTTTGATACCAATTGATATGAACGAAAAAGCGAGAAGGGACGAGAAGAGAAATTAGAACTGCGATGTGCTTCGCGTGGTTTAGGGAGGAACGTGATGTGAGGAGAAACCCTAGGGGTTCGTTTGGTTGCAGGGTTGGGCAGGGTTGGGTTGGGTTGAGGTACCCCTGTGAATAGTAAACTGTGAGGAGGATTGGGAGGGTTGGAAGGAGGGGTACCCCGGGTTGGGCCAACCCAACCCTGCCCAACCCTGCAACCAAACAAACCCTAGAATTTTGGGAGAAGGGGGGTAATGGTGGATGCACTATCTAAACTAAAACTCAAATTTTAATTCATAACCTGATTTCCTTACAATAGACTCCCATCCCCTTTATATAAGAGGGACGAGATTACAAAATTAGAAAGAGAATCAAATTCGAACTAAATAATATCCTAATTGACTCCTAATTCACTCTAATTTGAATCCAACTAATTCAATCTGCTAAAAAGATTGAGATTACAACCAATCTCAATTTATTTAATGTAAATAAAATTAATCGACCACTTAGGATTAATACTAATTTAAAAAAACCCTAAAATTCGTTATAGATTCAATCATTTCGACCCGTACGTTTGGGAAATATTACATCAATGTCTCGTCGACGTGACATCCTCTTTTTCCTAAAAATATTATTTTAGAGAGTTTTATGATTTGAGGGGGGATTGAAAAATACGGATGTTATGCAAGCGAAATATAAGGATCAAGGTGGGGTTTTCGCCCCTTCAAGCTAATGCTAGATTCGCCTTGCAATATTGAGTATGAAAAAGAAAATCCCGAAATAAAGGGAGGCGAATTCCTTAGTAGTGTCACATGATTACATAAATCCCTGCGTAGTGCAAACAATTTTTTTTACTTGAGTAGTGCAGTAATATTGCATGAGGGGAAACCCTAGAAGTTTGGGAGAAAGGGGGAGATAATGGTGGATGCACTCTCTAAACTAAAACTCAAATTTTAATTCATAAACCTGATTTCCTTACAATAGACTACTATCTCCTTTATATAAGAGGGGGGGGATTACAAAATTAGAATGAGAATCAAATTCAAACTAAATAAAATCCTAATTGACTCCTAATTCACTCTAATTTGAATCCAACTAATTCAATCTACTAAAAGATTGAGACTACAACTAATCTCAATTTATTTAATGTAAATAAAATTAACTGACCAAATAATTTATGGCGAAAAACCCTAATTTTAAAAAAACCCTCAAATTTGTGGTGGATTCAATCATTTCGACCCATCAATTTGGGAAATATTGCATCAGTGTCTCCTCGACAATACATCATCTTTTTCTTTAAAAATATTATTTTGGAGAGAAAATTATATGATTTGAGGGGGAATTGAAAAATATGGATATTATGCAAGTGAAATATAAGGATAAAGGTGGCGGGTTTCCCCCCTCCAAGCTACATGCTAGATCCGCCTTGCATGTTGAGTATGAGAAAGAAAATCCTGAAATCAAGGGAGGCAAATTCCTTAGTAGTGTCACGAGATTACATAAATCCCTAAGTAGTGCAATTTTTTTTACTTGAGTAGTGCAGTAATATTGCATGTTTGAAATGCAACATTCATATCACATTCGGAAAATATGACATCTGTAGGATTGCAAAGTTTGTACTAAAAAATGGATGTTGCATTTGGAACATGCGACATCTAAATTGGACAATATAGATGTCGCATATTCCAAACACAACATCCAATTTTTTTATTTTTTTGAAGTTCAAGATAAAGAATGTATAAAGAATGTTGTATTTTCCGAATGCGATATGAGTGTCGCATTGCAAACATGTCATATTACTACACTACTCAAGTAAAAAAATATTTTGCACTAATCGGAGATTTATGTAATCCTGGGACATTACTAAAGACCTTGCCTCGTAATGAAGGATGCAATGAATGCAGTTTTTTTTCTAATGAAGACATTGGCTTGAAAAGATCTTTAATATACACTGGCTCAATTGCAAAGAAGATGGAATGGATCTTAAGTTCTCCTGGGGGGTGGGGGGTAGCATGCACCGAGTTGGAATAAATGACACCATAATGCTTGAAAAAGGTTTTTCCATGCCTATATCATGAAGAAGAAACATGTCATTTACATGTTACTTTGGACTAATACACATCTCAAATAAAATCTTACCCATCAAATAATTGCTCATTGTCTCGTGTAAGTAGATATATCATTTTTTTGAAAGGGAAAAAGGCCTCCACCATATAGGTGTGTGCCCAAAAACTTCACCATTTATCACCTTAATTAGAAGTACATGCCTAAAGTAGGCAAAATTTAAAAAAAAAGGATTACATGTTCGAACTCTCTACAAGCGCTTTAGCATGCACCACCACATTTTTACTATACACTTGTTCTCACCGAAACACCACACCATTTCTGGCAATCCAGATTGTCCAGATTAGCGCTAAGAACTTAGATCGCTCTCTCTTAGTGCCTCTCCATCCTGCTCCAATGGTATCCCAAAAACTCATCATGCCATCGAAGAGAGACACATGGGTGTTTGTGGAAACAATGGTCTGAGGGTATTTGGGGAATTGAAGCATAGTGTGTCATGTAGTTTACCACACATTTTATTTTGTTTTTTTGAATGAAAAAAGGGCGACATTCAAGATTGAATCCACCTCGAATTACATTAAAAAATTAAAAGTAAAAGATGGGTTACATCAAATGCCAAGAACATCATTTTACAATCTCCATGATAAACAAAGCGCCCTACAAAGCTCCAACACGTTCTCTGAATAGAAACGTTGTCCCTGGAATATGGCCTCATTTCTGCCACACCAGATCGCCCACAAGATTGCAAAAGGATAGGAGCTATCCTCATGGTCGCTTCCACGCACTGATATGATGTTTCTCCAAAAAGTTAAGCCATCATCCGTACAAAGCCAAAGAATGCTGGCCTTACCCCACACCTGCGCGGATTGAGGACATGAGAAAAACAGATGGTCCACGTCTTCCTCCGCTACCGCACATCTATTACACAAACAATCCTCAGTGTGCAATAATTGATAGAGGTGGCCCTTGGTAAGGATTGTGCCAAGCATGGCAACCATGAAAAGACCTTTATTCTATTCGGCACTTTTCTTTTCTAGATTATTCCCATATCCACCCATAAATCCTCATGCACCACTTCCTCATCCTCCACGAAGTAGTAAGCCTTTTTCACCTGAATCTCCTGGCTCAAACAAAATGGTCTCTACCAGTTGTCGGCCCCTCCACCCGTGTCAACTCTCTCTATAGTCGAAGAAGTTCCTCCAGCCTCTGGTCGGACAAGTCCGGTGTGAAAAGAGGAAACCACATTCCTTGCTCGCACATCTGACTGACCAAAACATCCCTGTTACGAGCCAGCCCCAGGAGGTGCGGGAAATACACCCCAAGATCTCGTCCCTCGTCCAGTCATCGAGCCAAAAATGAAAGCTTTCCCCGCTCCCAATAACCGATCGCAGCTTGGTTGTCATCTCTTGTAAAATCTTAGCAATAAATTGCCACAACTATTATGGAGTATGCCCCAACACCTCCTCCAAGGACATGGAGATCCCATAGATACACCTCAGCAAATGACATACAAGATCCTCAGAACACCCCCAAATCTGCACCACTCGCTTTGCCAAAAGCGCACTGTTCATTTCCTCCACACGCAGTACCCCTAACCCTAAACCACCCTTCCGTTTAGCCTTTGTCACCCTGACCCAGTCCACCAGATGGAACATCTTCCTTTCCTGCTTTCCATCAGACCAGAAAAACCACCTCATTAGTGATTCAATCTTTGTACGTACCCCTGCCGGTAGTAATATAATAGAGCAAAAGAAAATTGGTACAGTTGAGAGAACATGCTTCATAAGAATCAATGTCTCTCCCTTGGACAACATGGGCACTTTCCACCTCGCCAACCTCCCTCCCAACCTATCCAAGATTGGTCTCCAATCATAAGCTCTCAACCTCTCGACTATAAGCGGAAGGCTCAAATAGGTGATGGGTAAGCTAGTAATGGGGCATCCTAAAATTGCCGCCGACTCATGCACCTCCTGCCCCGAAAGCCCGAAAGGGACGATGACTTATTTTTCTCTATTAATCTGCAGTCCCGACATGTCCCTAAATATGTCCATAAGGAGAGATGTACGTCGAATCTGCCCCCAACCACCTCGGAAGAACAACATAGTGTCGTCACGTTTTGCTTTGTTGCCACAATTACTTTTGGATATGTGAGCCCGCCATATATCAACATCTGAAAAAGAGAAATTTCATAAAGCATAGCTGCAATTTATGGATAAGAAAAGAAATACATACCATATACTATTCCATCATGGGATTCTTAAAGTTGTGCCCCTTCAAGTTTATGTAAATACAATACACCACTGCCTTTTTTGCAATAATACTTGTGCTCTTATGTTATTCCACTGTTAACACAATTGTGCCCCTGTGCCCCTACCGTTAGTTTGTCCATCTATTAGATGAACCAAACGATTGTTTGTTTAAAACGAAGTCTAGTTGTGAAGTAACTTATGGCATTTGTGCCCCTAAATTCTCTGTTTTCTTCTTTCATTCAGCTGACGATGTGCCTGCGTGGCTAGGAGGGTCGTTAGGAATCGGGGGTGGAGTTATGGCACATGGAGCACGTCATTGATGACGTGAACAAGAGGGCTGGAGAAGGGGCGATAGTGCATGCACAACTAGGGATGGTTGTAGTGTAATGCACACGAGGTGACAACAAGGTGCATCATCTTCTTGATGCCTGTTGGCATGGAATTGCAAGATGAAAGCGCATCAGCTAGAGATAGCACAACAATTGAGCGTGAGGGCAACAAACTCAATGAAGATGATGGTTGAGCAAAGTTGAGGATGGTGAGTTTGCCGATGAACTTTGTCTAGAGGGTCGTAACGAAGACGCGATGCTAAGGGTAGGTTGGGGAGAGAATAAAGCCAGGACCATGAGCAAGATCGAGAGAAAGGTGGGGAGAGGGAGGTGACACGCTTAATCTTGGGAAGATGATTCTTCGTGGCTAGTTGTAGAAAGGGGCTACCTCATATCATAAGTTGCAGGTAGCAGCAATCACCCTTCCCTCGATAGCATTAGGACAACAACTCGATAGAGACTTATATATCTCCCCAAGCACACGATGCAATCCCCTACAGTGATGTCCCTTGTGTACTGCACCAATCCATTCAACTTCTAGAACCTCCCGATGCCAATCTCCCCCATAGCGAACATCCTTGATCCTGTCACGTTATACACGGTGTAGGACCGCAACCCCCTTCAGAATTGCCAGCATGAAATTGTTGAATTGTGCTAAATCAAAGAAGGGATTTGACGTTCTTCAAGAATACCCAGTTGTCGTAACCAGTAGTGGCTACAAATTGCATGTTGGCGTATCGGAGGAGGCCGTCATCATACCACATGATGACATTCTTGTTAAAGGGGCAGCTTTGGGGTAGGTCGGAGGAGGCTTTGTTGAGGCAAGGGCTGCAGTTGGAGGAGCTGGCATCGCTGTCGTCGAGGGCAAGGCTGTAAACTCGATCAGGAATAGAGCCGGGGACGGAGGTGAAGAAGCTGGAGGAGGAAGGAGTAGAGGAGGGCAGAGGAGGATCTGGGGCAGAGGTGGGTGGGCGATTGTGGGGGAGGGGGTTGGGATGGAGGGGCTGGGTACGTCTGGGAGGATGGGGCGGGGAGGGGGAAGAGGAAAGAAGAGGAAAGAAAAATATGAGGAATGGGGAAGAATAAAAAAATACATATGTACCACTTTCTGTTCTTTACAGTTATGCTTATGCTCATAAGTTAATATCCGTTTGGGAGGAGAATGACGGACAACTAACCCAAGGGACATAACTGTCAACAGTCCAAGAAGATAGGAGCACAAGTGTCATCGCAAAGAAAGGTAAAGGCATAAGTGTATTTGCAGAAACTCGAAGGGATGCACATGTAAAAATCCCTTCTATCATCTGCTACTACTTAAATCAAAGGGAATGTATGCAAAAGATAACTTCAAATCGATCAAGATGCTTCAGTATCCAGTAAGCAGTCTCTCTAATCAATTTGCAATGTCTTAATCAATCAGAACTATTTCACATATCAGATTTGAAAAATTTAAAAGGATCATGATAAATATTTATCAGATTTGTTCAAAAAATTCAAAAGATCGGAACCACCTAATCTTTATCCCCAAATTTATATAATCCTTCATTGACTAAGAAAATTGAATTGGATATTTGGTGGTAGAGGGGAGGGAACTTCATGATCAATGTAGCTTCTCTACGAGCTGTAATATTCCATGCTTTATAGGTACGGTGTCGCTGACCTAATAGTTCTTTTTGAGTTGCTTTCTCAGATTTCAATTCCATCATGACAGCCTGACTTAAGTTGTGTGGCAGAGGGATTTTATCTTTGGCAGCATGATAGTGATACAGCGTGTTCTTTTTTCTGGATAAATAGAACCAGTGTAAGGGCATGCGCTGAAGGTAGCTGATATGTTTCTGGTGTTTTTACGTGCAGATGCATGTGCTGTAGAATTAGTGATGCAGGTTAAAATTGTAAACTAGAAGTTACTCAACCGATTTCTTTTTTATATGAAACTCAATTAAGCTTTTTCCAACTTTAAGTGGGCAACTACATGGATTCTTTGATTCCAAACAGATCAAAATTGCCTCCAAAAACTAAATATGCATCTAAGATCAGAAACTTTGTTTCTTTGGCTAGAATTTCTGTACGAGTTGTCTCCACAAAGGATTGCATATATCTATGAAACATAGAACTGTCTCTAAATGTTGATTTAGTGATAATCCTTATTTTGTCTTCCTTTCACAACGAAGTATATGGATGTTGTAGACTTTTTTCACCTAGCTGTACAATCCAAATTTGCCTCTAACATCAACAACTGTTTCCGTGGCTGGAATTTTATGTACTAATCTCCGCAATTGATTT
The DNA here is from genome assembly GCA_037367405.1 of Ottelia alismoides. Taxonomy (NCBI): domain Eukaryota; kingdom Viridiplantae; phylum Streptophyta; class Magnoliopsida; order Alismatales; family Hydrocharitaceae; genus Ottelia; species Ottelia alismoides. The sequence goes on along the minus strand of JAZKJV010009458.1, from coordinate 142,647 downwards.
TTTGAGGCTCTAATCTCTACAATGATCTGGTGGTAGTGCAGTGTGCCTACCACCCAAAAGACTACATCATAAAAAATAGTTGGATTCTTCAACATGGATTTGAGCAAGAATCCATGTATCCGACCCTACTTAAAGTGGAAGAAGGCTTCACCATTCTTTACCATTTTAATCTCCACAATTGATTGCCAGTATGAAACACACATCTCTAAAGTTTTATCTTGTGGCAATCCCTTTCTCGTTTTTCTTCATAGTGAAGTATATGGCTGTTCTAGATCTTCTTGGCTAGTCGCACAATAGAGTTTGAAGCCATTTATATTCTGTAATTATCCATATTTCTTTGATTCATGGAGGCAATTAACATATTTTGGAACCATACGGCATTTTTTTTTCAATATATCCATTTTACATTGTAGGCCTGGCAGTGTACACGTGGAAAAGAAATGGCATGGAATCTTCTGTCTCTGTTTACAACCTCAGGGATGATGTTTCTGGAGACAAGCTTGGTTGCATTTCTACTTCAAGGTAATCAGTCCAGTGGCAATGAAGCTTTAACACGCATCTTTATGATCTCAGGAGTAATTGTTGCTGTGGATTTACTACTTAAGGTAATGATTTATTTTGAGTACTCCAGATCTTGCTTTGATTTTTCTTAGAGATTAGTTTTTGGTTATTTATCACTGATTTGGATGACATGATTTGAATAATAGGCATAACCGGTTTGCAGTACCTATTTTATATGACAGTGAACCAATTTGAATTATTTATTAAATTTGACATATCTTGTGAGTTAAAAGTGGAAAAGAAGAGCCAACTTCACCATCCTAATGATTTCCAGGGAAGCAAAGAGGAGGGTGGGGGTCTGAACATTGTAGTTTCTATTGCGATATGGTGGCAGACATCAACATCTAGAAAAGAAAGAAACTTGTTTATTATGAGGTCTACCCTCCTTAGATACGGAGAATGGCGGAAAAACAGCACAAGAATCCATAAACATATAAGAGATACCGTAAAGGTACATCTATAATTTAAAGGAATTGCATCTTGTTGGGAAAAATAGTAAGAGATGTTTATTCCTTGAGCCCTAGGCTCTCTTATATAGGGAGAGACCTAGGGGCAAATTACATACGGTAGACAAAGAGAAAAGAAAATAGATAAAAGGTACAAAGACATGAAATAAACTTCTACACTCCCCCTTAAGATGGAGCATAGATATCTATCATGCTCAGCTTGGATAAGCACTTCTCGAAGGGCTCCATAAGTAAGGCTTTGGTAAAAATCTCTGCCGTCTGGTCTCCTAAGCTGACATGGGATGTAGAAATGAAACCATTCTGGATCATATCACATATATTATGGCAATAAACCTCGATGTGCTTTGTCCTCTCGTGAAATGCATGATTATTAGCAATGAATAATGCAGCCTGATTGTCGCATTTCAGCGACATGGGAAGAGAAACATCTATATAGATCTGTCCGGACTGATCGAATCCACATCACTTCTGTACATGCTTGGGCCATAGCTCTATACTCAGATTCAACATTGGATCTAGTAACCACAGTTTGCTTCTTACTCCTGATGAGACAAGCGATTCCCCGACAAATATAACGAATCCTGATGTAGACTTCCTGTGCTTCGGGCACCCTGCATAGTCTGCATCTACGCATGCTGAGATAGTAATAGCCCCCCCCTTTTAAACAGCAGCCCTGCACCTGGAGATGATTTAAGATACCTTAGTATCATATGTATAGCATCCATATGTACCTGACGAGGTTGTTCCATGAACTGGCTCACTTTACTGATTGCAATTGAAATATCCGGTCTGGTAATGGTAACATAAAGAAGCTTTCCCACTAGTTCCCTGTATCTTCTTCTGTCAACCTCATCAGTATCATCATCATACATCTTCATGCTTGGATCCATGGGTGTAGAAGCAGGTCGACATCCAAGCATACCCGTGTCACTTAGCAGGTCAGTGACATTTTCTCTGAGTCATCACAAGCCTTTGTTGATTTCTGGCAAACTCCAATCCCAGAAAGTATCTAAGCGCTCCTAGATCCTTGGTAACAAATTCACGACTTAGAAATTCTTCTGCTCTTTTTATTCCCTGCATATCATTTCTTATAATAAGTATATCATCAATATACACCATAATGACAGTCGTACCGCTAGAAGTCCTGTGTACAAAGAGAGAATGATCTGCATTCAACCGTTTGAACCCTTGCTTCTCAAACAAATCTGAGAGCTTCTGGAACCAAGCTCTCGGGCTCTGCTTAAGGCCATAAATTGCCTTATGAAGTCTACACACTTGTAAACACTCCCCCTCAGCAGCGAACCCTGGCGGTTGCTGCATGTAGACTTCTTCTTGAAGATCACCATATAAAAAGACATTCTTGACATCCAATTGAAATAGGGGCCAATCTCTAATCATGAAAACAGATAAAAGGATCCGTAAGGTAGAATGACGAGCAACTGGAGAAAATGTGTCAAGATAATCCACCCCGTACGTCTGAGTAAAGCCCCGAGCAACCAGTTAAGCCTTGTACCTATCAATGCTACCATCTGCATTTTGCTTCACTGTAAATACCCACTTGCAACTTACTATAGAAGCCCCAGTAGGAGCTGGAACAAGGCTCCAAGTACCTCTCGATTGAAGAGCTGCCATCTCTTCCTCCATAGCCAGACGTCGTCTACTATCTGCCAATGCCTCCTGGTAAGTCCGTGGTATGTCCACAGCAGACAAAGCAACTGCAAACCTCATAAAGTCCCCCGTTAGACGCTCAAAGGTGACACGAGAAACAATCGGATATGAAGCACATGAATGCTTCTGCTTCCTCAGAGCAATAGGCAAATCAAGTTCTGCATCTTCTGTACCATTGTCCGTATCATCTCCTTCCTGAAATAGTCCCTGTTGAGAAACACCATCAAACCCATCATTAGAAGTAATGTTGTCAGAACACACCAGGGGCATGCTTGATGATTGACCATGATCATGAGCTAAGGCTGGTCGTTGACTGTAGTGATGTAGTAGATGAGGAACCAAACCAATGAGAGGAGGTAATGCTGGTGGAGGTGATTGCGGTGGAGGTGGTGGTGGAAGTGTTGGAGGTTGTGATGGTGGAGTTGATGGCGGATGCATGGATGGAGGAATACAGATCTCATTATCTGAATTTGATGGTGCCAACTTGTCGCCTGTAGGAGAGAAGAACATGACTGACTCAAAAAACGTGACATATGCACTGACATAATACCTCTGATGTAACGGATCATAGCAACGATAACCCTTTTGAGTCATGGAATACCCGACGAAAACGCATTTGACAACCCTAGGAGAGAGCTTGTCAATCCCTGGAGACAACTGATGGATGAACGCAACGGACCCAAAAACACGAGGGGTAAGAGAGAACAACTCCTTGTCAGGAAAAACAAGGGAGAAGGGTATCTTCTCCCCCAACATTGATGAGGGCATGCGGTTAATGAGGTAGCATGCTGTGAGAGCCGCATCGCCCTGGAATGAGTGCGGAGCACAACTTTGGACAAGGAGCGTATGAGTGACATCAAGAAGGTGACAGTGCTTTCTTTCTGCGACACTGTTCTGTTGGGACATGTAAGCACAAGGTGTTTGGTGTAGAATGCCTTGAGATGAAAAAAAGAGATAGTATATGGGTACAGAATTCAAGAGCATTATCAGTTCACACGATTTTGATAGAGGTGGAAAAACATTCTGCACTTCTTTAATAAAATTCATAACAGTATTGCCCGCTTCTGATTTATTCTTTAACAAGAAAACCCAAGACAAACGATTAAAATCATCCACAACTAAATAGAACCTGTGTCCCTGATGATCGGGAACACGACTTGGACCCCAAATGTCTACATGAAAAAACTCAAAAGGAGAGCTACTGCTCCGACTCTGACGACTAGGGAAGACGTACCGATGATGCTTCCCTAACTGACAGGCTTCACAATTGAACGACGAGCGAGGTGAGATTTGAGGAAGGACTTGATACAATTTCTGAAATGGAAGATGATCAAAACGCAGATGCCATAGATAAGGAGAGTCAAGTCCAGTAGAATGAGATGATGCTCCAGCATAGGGTGTTTAGACCAGTCGATACAACCCGCCTTGCTCACGACCACACCCAATCACGTTGCCTGTGAGAATGTCCTGAAACACAAGAGATGATAGGTCAAATATTGCTCGACAATGTAGATCCTTCGTAATCTGACTAATTGACAGTAAATTCATTGAGAAATTAGGGGCATGTAGCACATTCTGCAACTGCATAGAAGGCGTCAAGGCAATCTCTCCTTGTCCTGTATCGGAGAATGAGTCCCATCTGCTATGACCACTGTCCTTCCTGGGTAAACCTGCTTGTAGGATATGAGCTGATGTCTGTCTCCACACAAATGATGTGTGGCACCCGAATCTATAATCCATTCTGAGGTACCTGATCCCTGGTAAAACCTAGAAGTATAAGCACTACCTGAGGAACTAGCTTCTGCACTAGCAACAACATCCAAGTTGCTTTCTGAAACAGGTGGAATACTGGTTGGGGGCATGATATCTCGTAGTCGAGACACAAGTTCATCATATCGTGGATCTGCTGCGCGTGGAGCGTCATGATGCTAAAGCTGTTCTGCTACGCGGACATATGCTAGGAAACCATGCTTGGAGTAGCATGTAACTTTTGTATGACCAGTCCGATGACAGTAAGTACACGGTGGTCCACGGCAACGACCACCTCTACCATGTGGTCCTCGCCCACGAAAATGAGATGGGCTACCTCTTCCACGAGAGGTTGCCATAACAAAAGAATTTGGCACAGGAGCCGGGCTTGAGATGTTGATTCGGCTCAATCTCCGAAAGGCCTCCCCCATGGGAGGAATGGTAGCATCTGCTAGAATCTGAGAAGAAGCAGCCTCATACTGTGAGTCTAGAGAGGCTAGAAAAACTCCCACCATCGTGGCATTTCGGTGTCTTCAACTGCTCTGGAGTAGCTGTGAGAGGCGTGAAGCTATGAAACTTCTCAAACATTCCCCGCAATGCAGTGTAGTGAGCATGTATGGGTCGACCATTTTGCTTTATCGTGAAGATGTCATGCTGAAGCTATAGGATTTTTGTCTCATTCTTGGCTTGTGAATACGTGACAACAAGAATGTCCTACATGGTTTTGGCAGTGGGCTGATGGAAGACATCGTTCGCAATGTCTGGAATCAAGGTACCAGACAACCAGACGTGAGCATATGCATCGTCAGCCTCCCATGAGGCATACAACCATGTCTTCTTCGACGGCTCGTCCTCGGTAAGAATGTGTTTCTTACCCATCGACTTCATTAGGCTCATAAACTGCATGGCCCATAATTCGCAGATCGACCCATCCATCTTCACAATAGGCGCAGAACCTCTGAAAGCACATGTGGTGGGAATCTATACCTTGCTTTCTGACATGATGACAGGAGATAACAAGGGTTGTAGACTAGATAAACTTTTGATCTACATTGACATAAAGAGGTTTGGTTGCATGTGTAGACTTACACAACCAAACCCATTACACGGAGATGTGGTGTTGGTGGCTGAAGAATGTCAGGGCCGTGTAAGAGAGCCCCTCGAGGATGGTGGCAGGACTCGAGATGGCGGGACCTGAGGGACCGCGAGGGGCTGCAAGGTGGAGGCGGCGGTGTCGCTAGGTGGGGCCGCGAGGCCTGGTGCGACGAGATGGAGGCGGCGATGCTGCTAGGTACACTGAGGTGGAGAGCCTAAGGCGATGAGCCGCGAGGCTGCGAGGTGGAGCCCTAGGTGACGATGGTGGCGAGAGGCTTGAAGGTAGGGGATTAGGGTTAGGGTTCGGTACAGGAGCTCCGATCTAGGATCGCCGCTCTGATACCATGTTAGGAAAAATAGTAAGAGATGTTTATTCCTTGAGCCCTAGGCTCTCTTATATAGGGAGAGACCTATGTGCAAATTACATACGGTAGACAGAGAAAAGAAAATCGATAAAAGATACATACATGAAATAAACTTTTACACATCTTAATTTATCTCAACATTCCTACTTAAGCTAGAGTAAGTCATCACACACTTAACTTGGAAAGTGGAAACACATCGATCAAAGATGCTCCTTATGAGAGGTTTGATAAATACGTAACGATTTGCTCATTAGATGACGTGTGGAGTTTGGAGGAGCCCTTTTTAGATCAGATCTCTAGTCTACAGGCTTGGTCCTCTCTTGCAAGACATGATTATTAGTAATGAAAATGACATCTCTTGGTAGTCAAGTCGATTTTTCATAGATAATGTTAAGATATTCATGTTATTTTTATCATTTTCCTATATTGCTTATTTCTATTGTCTTGTTTATGTAATTTATCCTTAGAGCTTTTCTCCTATATAAGAGAGCTCTAGGGTTAGATGGAATGCATCTTTTCTTTTCCTCTTAACATGGTATCAGAGCGACGGTCCTAGATCAGAGCCTGTACCCTAGAATCCTTCCCCTACCAAAACTCTGACTTTCTTTAGCTCGCCGCCGCCGCCCATCCTAGGGCTCGTCGTCGCCGCTGTCGCCGACTAGTTCCTGCGAGCGCCGCCGTCACCCAACCCCCTGCCCCCTAGGGTTTTACGCGTTCACGCGTGAACTCGTGTCCACATGCCGTTGCCGGCCCGATCACTTCCAGTCGTCGCCGAGCGGCATCTACTACAGCTGAGCCGCTTCTCCCGCCGCTTCCAGTCGCCACCGAGCGGCCTCCCTCGTGTTTACGTGGGGCTGCAATCCTGCGGATTTTTTTTCTTTGGGTATCTAGGTCGTAACGTGAAGCCCTAGAAACATCCTGGCTACCCAAATGGACTCTTCAAAGAATGGAAGAGGTTGTGGTATGAGTCTACACCCACAACCATCTTCCTGTATGTCAGTGTAGACGCAAGTATCTCTTGTTTCTAGCCCAGACTTCAAGATAGTTGTCATCATGTTCGACAACAAAGTGGATGTTCTATCCCTGGGTACCTTCAAAGGTCTGACGCCCATTGTCAAAATGGATGGAACCAACTATGAACTGTGGGTCATGCAGTTCATGAGTTTGATGCAGTGTAATGACAAGAAGCACATCCTCACGGCAGAGGAGCCACGTGACAAGACTGGGACGAATGCCTCATGGGGGGCGGATGATGCGTATGCTCGTGTATAGCTCTGGGACAGTATCCACAGAGATAGCTAATGATATTTTGAGCCAGCCTACTGCAAAGGCTATGTGGGACATTCTTGCCGCGACATACTCTCCGGCAAAGAATGAGTCGAAGATACTACAACTCCAGCATGATATCTTTACATCGAAGCAGAATGGTCGCCCCCTTCTGATGAACGCGAAATTTACCTCATTAATTATCTAAAATTGTCGTAGTATATGAGGCAAATTCAGTTCAGCAAAAACCACAATCTTTGAATGTTGTGGAGTATTTATACTTGGCAAGTCTACCAAGGTCGAACACAGGAAACGATGATTCTTAGTTGCATGGTTTTAAATTAAATTAAATAATTAATTAATGTTTGATTAATTTCTTTGTAGGGACAATATAATACAATGCAGATGCAAAGAAATAAGCAGATTGAATGAATTCAACACATGACCTGTGATAGATTTTTGCTCCAAATAATGTAAATCAATATCCTCGAAATTTATCACAGGTCAAAAGATATGGTTCAAGAGAAATATTCAAATTAATTTAGGCTGCAAGCATCAGAGGTGATAGATTGGTCCTACTTCTAATAATTCAATGAGAATAGTTAAGCAGAGTATCTATCCTCGAAATTCATGTGATTTAATTCCTCAAATATTATAACCAATAATCCAAAGGGAATTATTTAATGTAAAGTCCTCAGCCGTGCTCCTGCAAAAGAGATCATTAATTTTTCAATGAAAATGTAGCGCAGATATGTCAAAATTAGCCTGCATTTGTCAACAGAGATCCTCAAATAATAATTATCAATAAACAACCTCAGATCTGTCCATAAGCTATGCTAAATGATAGAGCATGAAAATAGCTTCAAAATGACATATTATATGCTTAAATCAGAGTTCAGATGAAAAAGATATGATGAAATAAATTTCAGGGACTAAAATGTAATTAAAATAAAGTTTTTCCTTCAAACAGGTCCCTGGAGGGCTTACTGTAATTTCGCAAAGTCGGGAGGGTCCTTCCATAATTTACTCCCGGCGGGGGTATATTTGCAATTTCAGGAACTTCCGGGGGCGTTGTTGCAATTTACGTGCCTCGCACGTGCCTCTGGAGGCTCGGGTCCGGGACGGAGGCTCGGAGGCGCCCGAAGCTGTGGCTCGGGTACAGGGCGGAGGTTCGTTCACCCGAGCTTGCGTAGCAGCTGATGAAGGTTTGGGAGATCCAAGCCAGAGGCTCGGAGCACCGAAGTGGAGGCACAGACCGTAGGTTCGGGTGGGGGGTTTCGTGGCTGAACATGGGCTGTTTGATCAATGGTTCCCCTTGATCCAACGGCGGCTGGAGATTGGCACTACGGCAGGCGAAGGCGATTGACTGTGGCTTCGGAGGACGGCACCCCCGACGACGGAGGAGAGGTGCGGAGGCGAGCGGAGGCGGGGCAACCGGTAGTGAGCCTTCATAGGCGTAGCAGGCCGATGGCGGAGCTCGGCCGACACACGGTCGAGCGGTGGCGGAGCAGTTGGTGGACGGTGGCCGCGACTGGAGCGTGGAAATGGTGGTGGTGGAGGGTGGCACTGCGGTTGGCGGAGCTCATCTGGTCGAGCGGGGCGAGTGGCGAAGCTGCGGTGGGGGAGTCGATGTCGAGGGAGATGAAAGAACGGGTGGATTCGCCTGGGTTTGGAGGAGCAGAAGCTCGCTCCTAATCTTCCCCGACGGTCGTAGGCGGAGCACGACGCGGCTGTGCAGCTTCGTGAAGGGCTGTTACGTGGTGAGGAACACCACGGATCACGCCAGGAGGATTTCGCCGACGAGGAATGGTCCGCTATCACCGGCCATTACTCGAGGAGAGAGAAGTGCAGCAGTGGGGGTGCCACGTGGCACGCCCAGGGGCTGCCACGTGGCACCCCAAAAAAATTTCAAAATTTAAAGATAACGAAAAATAGAAAAGAAAAAGGAGACCTCGGATCGAAAAAATTCCTTCACGAAAGTTGTTCGTCTCGACAAGATCTACAACTTTCATTAAGGACCCGGGAGCAAAAAAGGTCACCTGTGCAAAGTGATATTTTTGATGATTCTCCATGTGTAGAAAACCGGCTTTTTGGAGTTTTGTAATTTTTTGGTGATTTTAGAGAGGATAAAAATCTAGAAAAAATACGACAAAATACAAGAGGATTATTTACACACTATTCCGATTTTTTTGGATTTTTAATAAATAAGAAAATAGGAAAATAAAATAGAAGTGTGAAATGCAGGATTTTTGTACAGACTCCCAATGGACAATTGGACACGGTCAGTTTCTTTGATTTCCGTTTTAATCTGGATTTGGATTTTTGTGTTGCTTAATAAAACTTTCATCAAAGAACACAAGTGAAGAAGAAATAAGATTAAAAGGGTTAATTATATACATAAAAACTCATGCCAAAAATAGCAAAAAGTCAAAATGCACAAAAGAGGTCCAAAACCCAACTTTCACAAATTATCTCCGAATTTTACGAAATTGATCTTGTTTTGAAGGTATTTGAAAATGTAGTACTTTAAAAGTGAATAGATCAAAATCAGACACCGTATAAGGGAGATATGCTCGTTTTAGTCCATCAGATGTGAAATTAGACTGTGGGATTATTTGACACTTATTTGAGTTAGTATTTTTTGTATTTTTTATTTATTAATGTTAGTAATATCTACACAATGGAGGTGGTTTGAGGTCAATCGGAGTTAGGATGAATTAATTAAAAATATGAGAAGTTAGCGGCTTTTTGGGCTAATTTACACTTGGAATGTTTAATGCAATTATGCATGATGAAATGCAAATATTATTCACACATGTATGAATGCTAATAATGCTTTATTAATGATTAAATGCGTGTGAATTTTGGGGAACAGAGCCTAATTCACCAATTTTAGCATGATGAATACGAAATTCATCATACTTCTTTACATGATACTACAACTCCAACATGATATCTTTACATCGAAGCAGAATGGTCGCCCCCTTTTCAAATACTAAAGAATGAGTCGAAGATACTACAGCTCCAGCATGATATCTTTACATCGAAGCAGAATGGTCGCCCCCTTCACACCCTCTATACTTCTTTGAGGGTATGTTTGAGAAGTTACATGGTTCCATACCCTTGACTGCTACATCAGAGCAGCTCAAGGCATTCAGAGACTCTGTGATGACTGGAGTTTTTCCAGCAGCCCTGGATCCAGAGTATGATGCAGCTCGTGCCCAAATCCTCACTGATGCAACTATACCTCCAATGGAGGAGGCGCATCGTAGACTGAGTAGACTATCTATATCTTCTGGTAGTCCTCTTCAGTCCCAGACTTCTTCATCTATGGCGGCATCACGTGGTAGAGGCAGTCATGTCCTATATCGTGGCAGAGGGAGTTCCAACCGCGGCAGAGGAGGGGGAGTTCGACCTCGTCAGTCGTGCACCTACTGCCACAGGGCATGCCATTCTGAGGAAACTTGCTATTCTAAGCATGTGTTTCCTGCATCGGCCAGAGTTGCAGAGCAATCACAACAAACATCACCTGCATCTGATCGGAGATTTGACGAGCTCGTAGCACGACTGAGAGAGATCATGCCCGGCACGTCTGGATCTACTAGTTCTCCTTCAGGATCCTCAGAGGTTGCTGCCTCAACATCTGCGTCTACATCAGGTATAGACTATGCTTTTACTAGTTATTACAAGGCAGACCTATCAGAATGGATCATGGATTATGGTGCATCCCATCATCTTTGTGGTGACAAAGGCTAGTTTAGTGTTTTTCGTCCTGTTCAGTATGGACGATCAGTTGTGATAGCAGATGGTACACATTCCCTTATCACTGGTCAGGGGGAGGTGCAGTTGACCTCTACATTGAGGCTTCCTAATGTTCTCTATGCTCCTGAATTTTCTATGAATTTATTATCAATTAGTCAAATCACCAGAGATTTACATTGTCGTGCATGTTTGATCCATTCACTCATGTTTCAGGACATACTTACGGGCAGAGTGATTGGAACTGGCCGTGAGCAGGGGGCCTTTACAGACTTGTGCAGTCTCCCTATGCTGGTGCCTCTTCTTCTCTACACACTGGATCTGTTTCTCTGTATATGTGGCATTTGCGATTTGGTCATCTTCATCTGTAAAAGCTGGTCCATGTTCTTCCACAGATTTCTCCTTGCTCTACTTTTCAGTTCGAGGCATATCGGCTTGGGAAGCATCACCAGTCCCCTTTCCAGAGTCGTCAGGGTCCTTGTAGTCATAGTCTGTTTGAGTTGCTCCATTTGGATATTTGAGGTCCTAGTCATGTCCCAGATCATCAGGGACACAGATTTTATCTTGTTGCAGTTGATGAGTTTTCTAGGTTGTCTTGAATTTTTCTTCTTAAAAACAAGTCTAATGATGGTCCTGTTATTCTGTCTTTTATTATTGAAATAAAGAACATTTTTTCTGCAAGAGTCAAGTACATACGTTCTGATAATGCTCTAGAATTTTGCAGTACTCAGCTCTCTCAATTTCTTAAGTCTCATGGTATTGTGCATCAGACATCTTGTGCATATACCTCCCAACAGAATGGGGTGACTGAAAGGAAACACCACCATCTTTTGGATGTTACCATAACTCTCTTGATTCAGAGTCGTGCTCCTCATTCCTATTGGGGAGACGCGGTCTAACTGCTTGTTATCTGGTAAATCGTATGTCTTCTTCGGTGTTAGGGGAGAAGATCCCGTTCTTGATTGCATTTCCCGACACGGATCTTTTCTCGCTTACGTCTCGTGTCTTTGGTTCAGTTGCGTTTGTTCATCAACTCTCTCCTGTTCTTGACAAGCTCTCTCCCAGGGTTGTCAAATGTGTGTTTGTTGGGTATTCCAAAACCCAAAAGGGATATCGTTGTTTTGACCCTGTTCGACGAAGGTACTATATCAGTGCTGATGTCACCTTCTTTGAGTCCATTATGTATTTTTCTCCCACAGGTGACATGCTTACTTCTTCAGAAAATGGAGAAGAGATCTATATGCCTCCTCCTCCACCACCACCGCCGCCACCACCACCACCACTACCTCCACCATCGCCTCCTGGTTTCTTTCCGCAGGTCTATCAGCGAAGGCCCCGTGCTTATACGCCTCCTCCATCATCCAGCACGCCCAAGGTATGTACTAAGCATTTGAGTTCTTCTACTGGCACGGATGATTTGCATGTACAGACTGAGGTACCGGGTGCATATACTGTCTCTACTACTCCTATTGGTGATCTGGATATGCCTATTGCACTTCGGCGGCAGAAACGAGCATGTACCATGCACCCTTTGAGTTCTCATGTTTTCCTTGGAGTGTCTTTCCAAGGATTTTCAGCACTTTGTTGTGGGGTTGTCTGCTATAGAGATACCACAGTCATATCAGTAGGAACTGCAGAGCAGTCAGTGGCATCTGGCTATGGAGGAGGAGATGGTAACTTTACAATCACGTGGTACATGGAGTGTGGTTCATGCTCCAACAGGTGCCTCTGTTGTTGGAAGCAAGTGGGTATTTACTGTGAAGCATCGAGCTGATGGTACATCAGGCAGATACAAGACCATGCTGATTGCTCGTGGTTCACTCAGACTTATGGGGTAGACTATCAGGACACTTTTTCTCCTGTAACGCGTCACTCTACCTTGCGGATTCTTATTGCTGTTGTAGTGGTACGTGATTGGCCACTTTTCCAATTAGATGTAAAGAATGCTTTCTTGTATGGTGATTTGCAGGAAGAGGTTTACATGCAGCAACCGCCTGAGTTTGCTGCTGAGGGGGAGTCCAGTATGGTGTGCCGTCTTCATAAGGCTATATATGGCTTTAAGTAAAGTCCGAGGGCTTGGTTTCAGAAGCTCTCAGAATTGATTGAACAGAAGGGGTTTGTCAGATCTACTGCAGATCATACTCTCTTCGTAAAGAGACACCAGAGAGGTATTGTAGTCATCTTGGTTTATGTTGATGACATTGTTATCACTGGCAACAATGAATAATGCATTCAAGCAGCTAAGGATTTCCTTGGAAAGTAGTTTGTTACCATGGACCTTGGCATACTTCGTTACTTCCTTGGACTGGAGTTTGCACGAAATCAGCAGGGTATGGTTATGACACAAAGGAAGTACATTACTGATCTTCTATCTGAGACAGGCATGACAAGATGTAGACCAGCTACTACCCCGATGAATCCTAATGCGAAGCTCCATGATGACGAATCCGAGGAGGTGGACAAGAGACGGTACAAAGAGCTGGTAGGGAAATTATTGTATGTTACTATTACCTGGCTTGATATATCCTTTGCTGTGAGTAGAGTAAGTCAGTTCATGGAGCAACCCAGGCAGGTGCACATGGATGTAATATTCATGATCCTTATATATCTGAAGTCATCTCCAGGTGCGTGTATTCTGTTCAGAAGAGATACGTCTCTCTCAGTTACAGGGTGTGCAAATGTAGATGATGCTGGGTGTCCTAATGATAGGAAGTCTACTTCAGGCTTCATTATGTTTGTTGGCAGCTCACCAGTCTCATGGAAGAGTAAGAAACAAATTGTTGTTGCTCGATCCAGTGCAGAATCAGAATATAGGGCAATGACCCAAGGTAGCACTGAGATGATGTGGGTCAAATCTGTCTTGACTGATTTAACGATTAAAGTACCTTTTCCTATACATCTTAAATGCGATAATCAGGCGGTTTTGTTTATATCTAATAATCCAGCATTCCATGAGAGGACAAAGCACATTGAGGTGGACTGTCACTATACTCGTGATTTGATCCAAAAGGGGCTTATAACAACATCTTATGTAGCGTCAGGAGATCAGACTGCAAACCTGTTTACCAAGGCTCTGACTAGAGGTCCTTTTCATCACTGTTGTTCCAAGCTGAGCATGATAGATATATATGCTCCAATTTGAGGGGGGAGTGTTAAGATATTCATGTTATTTTTGTCATTTTCCTATATTGTTTATTTCTATTGTCCTGTTTACGTAATTTACCCTTAGAGCTTTTCTCCTATATAAGAGAGCTCTAGGGTTAGATGGAATGCATCTTTTCTTTTCCTCTCAACAGATAATGTGACCGTAATATCAATTCCTTTAGAATGGATTTGATCTACATCGGCTTTGAAACAATCTATGCATAGCCATATATCCTATATTTTGCACTTGCACACGATCTTCAAGAAGGAGATCCGAAGTAGGGAGTTGGCGCTTCAGTAAAAAAAAAGTAGGGAGTTGGCGCATGCTAGATGAGCTTGAGGATATTAGGGAGTTGGTGGAGGAGAAGATTTGGGTGGGGGGGTATGAAATGCTGTTTCCTTTCGTTCAATGGTCAGTAGGAGAATGTGCAACTTCATCCATTCGAATGAGGTAGGGGGTGAGCATATTGAGGGTGAGCATGCTATCATGGCTATTGTGGTTGGTCACTTCCGAGAGGTGAGTAGGAGGGTTCATTCTAATGGTGCGAGGTGGGTAGGTTGAAATGTTCCCCAAATGTTTGAGATGCAGACCTCCGGATTGATGCACACTTTCATTAGCAGTGAGATAATGTTGATGTTGTTTCTTCTGAATGTAGAGAGCTCTCCTAAACTCGATGGTTTCACGGTTTTCTTTTAGGATTTTTGGGAGCTAGTTGAGGCAGATGTTGTCGTAGTTGTGGAGGAGCCCCAAAAGGAGAAATGAGGTTTTAAGAGTATGAATCATTCTTTGATTTTTCTTCTTCCTAAGAAGGACGTGGAACACTGACCTTGGGGATTTCGACCTATTTCCCTTAATTCTATTTATTTCATCATGTCAATGTCCTTACTAATTGTCTCCATGAGGTTCTAGACTACATCATTACATAATTCATCTATGTTGAGATATTAGTTATATTCTATCATTTTTATGTATTCTCTTTTCTTTCTGTCTACATTATGTAATTTCCCAACATGTACCTCCTCTATATAAGAGAACTCTGACCTCATGAATAAATAGCTTATGGCATTCTCTCTTCACATGATTTCAAAACAACGATCCTAGATCGAGACTTAAACCTAAAACCCACCGCTACCACCAGCCTCCGTCCTCCTCGAGCCTTGCGTGAACCTTTCTTCCTCATCGAAGGGTGCCGTGCAAGGCCTCGGTGGGTTCTCCAGGTCTACCCTAGCGCTACCTACCGCTGCCCAAGCATTGGCTGGCATCGCCCATGCGCTACCCTTGCGCTACCCAAACCACATACGAGTTTGCTCAAGGTTGGTTGTGATATGAGCATACACCCACAACCACCCCCCTTTATGTTCGTGTAGACACCTTATCGCATGTCTATGGTCCCAATCGTGTACCAATCCGACACTTTGTTCGAAAATAAAGTTGATATTCCATCCACAGGTGCCTTTAAGGGTGCAACACCTATTGTCAAGATTGATTGCACAAACTACGAGGTGTAGGCCATGTGGTTCATGAATATCTTACAGAGCCATGGTAAGAAGCATATTCTGGTGTAGGAATAGGATGAGCCGACCGATAAGGCTGGACCAATGCCTCAAGCCGATGGTGCTTATGCAAAAGTTTAGCTATTTGGTACTGCATTTGTGGAAAAATCCAATGATATCTTGAGTCAACCCATGGTGAAGGCAATGTCGGACTTCCTCGCAGCGACGTACTCTCAAGAAAGGAATGACTTGATGATCTTGCAACTCCAACATGATATTTTTACGACCAAACAAGGTGACCGTCCTCTTCATGCCTTGTACACATTTCTTAGGTGTATGCTTGAGAGACTCCATAACTACATACCTATGACGGCCTCACTAGATCAACATAAGGTCTATCGTGATTCTGTTATGACTGGGGCCTTTCTGGAAGCCCTTAACCTGGAGTATAACTCAGCCCACTCTCAGTTACTCACAAATGCTACTAGACCGCCTATGAAGGAGGCATACCACAAGCTGAGCATCCCCTGTGTTGCATCTTCTTAAACGTCATCGGCTATGGTAGCTTTCTGTGGTAGAGGCGGTTTACCTCAATTCAGAGGACATGCTACACACAAGGTTTGAAAAAACTAAAAACAGAACAAGACGGTTTCCCTAGAATCGAGGCGAGGCGTAGCCTCAAGGTGGTCAAGGCGTAAGCCTAAGTTTACAAGGATAAATACCTATAAAAACTGCAATAAATATATACTAATGAAATTATATATATTCTGATTAACATATGATATATATCACTATAATATATGTTGAAATTATAAAGATAGGAACATTGAAAGAAAGATATACAAATGTATATGCCTTTTTACTAATTTTCCATCCAATCAGAGAATGAATCTGTTGATATCCCCCAGAATTCTAATCATCTAACCCAAGTTGAAGAACCGATGTATGCACCCCTCCTGCCATACCATACCCCAACAAGATGGGGATCTTGCTGGGTGGTCAGCGAGCCTTGGAGGGTGGGGGGGGGGGGAACAGGTGCACTCCCCTCCTGCGGGGGTGTGGGGGGCAGTGCCCCCGATGAATTTTTCTATTGAAGATTTTATTTCTATTTGGATATATGGATCTATTTGTATGGAAGTAATACATAAACTCCCCTTGAATCCTATCTTGTTTGTCCTTCTCGATATATTACATAGCTCATTATGTGACAACTCCTTAAAAATAAGTTTACAGGTAATGTTTTTAATGATATTTGTGGATTCTTATGTTTAAGGGTATAATTTAAAAGTTTTTGACATAGTTGGACATGTTGAACAGTAAATATGAACATGAAAGCGGTCAAATTTAAGCATTCATCTTGTATATTTATATCCTAAACAACTAGACATTTATAAATATCTGAAATTGCTAATATGATAAATGATTTATATAAAAAAATAATTTGAAAATAAAAAAGGCCTCAAGGACTGCATCGCCTCCGCCTCGACTGTCTCGAGTGCCTCAACCAACTGAGGCGGCCGCCTCTTAGAGACTTGCTAAGGCGACCATTCTAAGGCAATTCCAGGCTGCCTTGCCTCGAGGCGTACGCCTCGTGCACCTCGAGGTGTACTCCTTGTGCACCTCGAGGCACATTTTTTTGAACCATGAGTACACACGACAGAGGAGGCTTGCACCCACGTCAACCCTATTCATATTGTCACCGGTCCGATCATTCAGGACATGTGCTATTCTAAGCACGACTTTCCACCATCTGCCTATGCTGTTGAATAGGTCGAGACTGCCTTTGATTCTATTGATCATCATTTTGATGACTTTGTTGCTTGACTTAGAGAGATCATGCCTCCAATGGTTGGATCTTCTAGTGTTTTTACTGGCCCATCAAATGTTGATGCTTCTGCCTCTACCAACACTTCTTGTATTACTCTTGCATTTACTAGTCACACTTGACCAGATCCTTTATAATGGATCACGGACTATGTAGCTTCTCATAATCTATGTGGAGATCGCACAAAATTCGGTCCTTAGAGCCGTGTACAACCTGCTAAATCAGTGGTCATTGTTGACGGGACACATTCTCCCATTATCGGACAAGGGGTGCTCCATTTGACTCCCTCCACGCATCTTCAGAATGTTCTTCATGCACCAGGATTCTCCATGAATTTATCGTCTATTAGTTAGATTATAAAATATTTACATTGTCATGCCATATTTGACCTTACTTCCATTGTTTTTCAGGATATACTCACGGACATGGTGATTAGATGTGGCTGTGAGCATGGAGGGCTTTACATGTTAATCCGATCTCCTTGTGCTGGTGCTAGCTCTCTTTCTGCTGGATCGATTTCTCCTTATCTTCTATTGCAAAAGATCTGTCGTCTCATCCATGGCATTTGTATCAAGTCCATGTTTTTGTGTGAACCATGTTAACTTGGAAAGCGTCACCGGTCTAGCTTTCCAAGTCATCAAGGTCGTAGTAGTCAGAGTCGTTTTGAGCTTTTTTATTTTGATATGTGAGGTTCGAGTTGCATCCCTGATCATCAGGGACACAATTATTATTTGGTTATTGTGGATGACTTTTTCAGACTTTTATGGGTTTTTTTATTAAAGAATAAGTTTGATGATAGTACTATGATTCATAATTTTGTGATTCAAATAAAGAATCTTTTCTCTGCTTCTATTAAATACATTCGTTCGGATAATGCTATGGAGTTCTGTAGTATTCAACTATCCCAATTCTTTAGCTCATGCGACATTATCCATCAGAAGTCGTGCTCCTATACTGCTCAGCAAAATGGTATTACTGAATGCAAACACCGCCACTTTCTGCACATCACCAGGACTCTTCTCATATAGAGTCATGCTCCTCATTCCTTCAAGGGTGATGCTATGATAACATCATGTTACCTAATCAATCGGATGCATTCTACCATTCAGGGGTGAAAAGACACCCTTCTCTCTTGCTTTTCCTAAGGACATTTTCTCTCTTATGCCACGGGTCTTTGGATGTGTGGCATTTGTTCACCTTCTGCATCCAGGTCGTGACAAGCTCGCTCCTAGAACTGTCAAATGTATGTTTGTTGGGTACTCTCATATCCAAAAGAGATATAGGTATTTTGATCCTGTTCAGGGAAAATACTACGTCAGTATCGATGTTACTTTCTTTGAGTCCATCATGTACTATACTCCTACATGTGATAGGTTGAGTCCCTTTGAGTTCGAGGATGATGTTCTTCCATCTCCTACACATGTACCTCAGTCGGTTCTCCATTCTCCAATGCCTTCCCCAACATCTAACAGGCTTTAGGTAAATTTTGAAAATTTAGTTTCAACTGATGGTACCGGTGTAGCAGAATTCGGTATTCGGTATTCAGTCGGAGGGGTCACTCAATATAGAATAATTGGTATTCAGACGACTATTCGGAATTATTTGGTTTTGTATTTTTTTTAATTATTTTTAATATAAAAATAATTTTTAATACATATATTCTTATATATTTATACATATATTATCATCAATCAATAAGAATCCAACATAAAAATATCCATTAACAACATACATATACAGAGCTTTGACATTTTTGGTAATATCATAACAATTGGTAACTCTTAAGATCTTAAAAATATAAAAATATAAAAAAATTTCCAGCATTTAACTGCCAATCGACCGAATAGTCGGCCAGTCGGCCAAATAATCGGACAGACTATTCGGTTAGATCGACTATTGGCTGACTAGAGGTTATTCAGTCGGGGACCCCCCCGTACGGCCAAATAGTTGGCCTAGTCGACCGACTATTGCAACACTAGATGGTACTAGTGGTGTGAATGGTGAATGCGAACATTTATAGGGTGAGCAGGAAGATATACATGAAGCGTATGGACCACCACAAGAGGATGATCTGGGGTGGCCTATTGCCTTACGTAAAGGCAAACATAGCTGTGCGATCCCCCCCAACCGGACATGTGCCTCTGGCATGACTTTCGACGGATTTCAGGAAGTTTGTTGTAGCATTATCTACCATTAAAATCCCACGCACATACCAAGAGGCTCTCAAGGAGAGCAAATGATGACTTGCTATGGAGGAGTTGGCTGCATTACAGTCATGTGGCACGCGGAGCATTGTTACAACTCATGTATTTGTGTCTATTGTAGGATGCAAGTAGTTGTTCATAATGAAACACATAGCAGATGACATCATAGATCGCTACAAGGCAAGGCTTGTGGCTCGTAGGCCTACTTGGACATATATGGTGAACTATCATAATATTTCCTCTTTATGTGCTCGGCATTCTACACTGTGGATCCTTCTCTCTGTTGTAGCGACAAGGGACTAGCCCTTATATCAGCTTGATGTAACGAATGTGTTTCTCTATGGTGACCTACAGGAGGAAGTTTACATGCAACAACCATCTGGGTTCGCTGCTGAGGGGGAGTATCAAAAGGTGTGCAGATTTCGTAAGGTTATCTATGGCCTTGGGTCCTTAAGCAGAGCCCAAGAGTATGGTTTCAGAAGCTCTCAGACTTGATAGAACATCATGGGTTTGTGAGATCGACTGCAGATCATTCCCTGTTTGTTCAGAGGTCTCAGAGAGATACTATTGCTATATTAATCTATGTTGACGATATCATTATGCATGGCCATGCAGCTAAGGTTTTCCTTGGTCAACAGTTTGTAACTAAGGACCTTGGTAGTTTACATTACTTCCTTGGATTGGAGTTTGTCAGGAACCATCGAGGTCTTGTGATGACCAAAGGAAGTACGTTATAGATCTTCTCTTTAAGACGGGCATGACAGATTGCAGGCTTGCCAACACACTTATGGACCCGAGTATGCATCTGTCCCGACTATCATCGGGACAGATATATCCTTTGCACAGAGCAGAGGGAGTTAGTTCATGGAGCAACTTAGACAAGCACATATGGGTGTAGTCTATATGATTCTGGGGTATTTGAAGACCTCACCTGGCACTAATGTTTTCTTTAGTAGAGGCACATCCCTTGCCGTTACAGCTTGCACACATGCATATTATGCAGGATGTCCTAAGGACATGAAGTCTCTGACTTTGCAGTGTTCATTGGGAGCTCTTTGATATTATGGAAGAGCAAGAAGCAGACGACAATCATCAGATCTAGTGCAGAATCAGAGCACAAAGTTATGGCACAGGGGAGTACAAAGATGATGTGGGTCAGATTCGTTTTGAATGACCTAGCTGTTAAGGTGCCTCTTCCCATTCACCTCCGCGCGACAAGCATGCTGCTCTTTTCATTGCCAACAACTTGTGGAGAGAGTGGAATAAGTTATATATTCATGAGGCCTTAGGATTCTCTTATATAGAGGAGAAACTTGTAGGACAAATTATCAGTGTAAACGGAAAGAGAAGAGAATACATAAAAAGGATAGAAGATAACTAATATTTCAACATCCCCACTTTACTTGGAGCATAGATATCAATCAAGCTCATCTTGGAACATCATCTCTGAAATGGCCGTATAACTAGAGCCTTAGTGAACATGTCTGTTGTCTGTTCACCGGAGCTGATATGAGAGGTAGATATGAAACTCTTCTGGGTCATGTCTCGAGCGTAGTGACAACCTATCTTGATATTCTTGGTCATCTCATGGAAGATTGGGTTGTTGGCAATGAAAGAGCAGTCTGGTTGTCGCATTGGAGGCGCATGAGAAGAGGCACCTCAACAACTAGGTCAGTCGAAATGGATCTGATTCACATCATCTCTGTACTCCCCTGTGCTATAGTTCTGTACTATGATTCTGCACTAGATCTGACGACTACCGTCTGCTTCTTGCTCTTCCATGATACTAAGGAACTCCCTATCAACATTGCAAAGCTAGAGGTAGACTTATCGTTAGGACATCTCGCATAATCTGCGTCTGCACAAGCTGTAATGGCAAGGCATGTGCATTTGCTAAATAAAAGACTTGTACTAGGTGAGGTCTTCAAATACCACAAAATCATAGACTGCATCCATATGTGCCTATCTCGACTGCTGCATGAATTGACCTACTTGGCTCACATCAAAGGATATATCTGGCATGGTGATGGTCACATATAGGAACTTCCCAACGAGATTCCTGTACCTCCTCTTGTCTACCTCCTCAGTGTCTTCATCATGCATCTTCATGCTCGGGTTCATGGGAGTGGTGGCAAGTCTGCAATTTACTGTGCCTATTTCAGAGAGAAGATCCGTAATGTACTTCCTCTAGGCCATTACAAGACCTCATTGGTTCCTGGCAAACTTCAGTCCAAGGAAGTAAACGTAGATTGCCAAGGTCCTTGGTTATAAACTGATGACCAAGGAAAATCTTAGCTGCTTGAATGCCCGGTACATCATCCACTGTAATAATGATGTTATCAACATAGACCGGTATAGCAATAGTTCCTTTTTGATGTCGATCTCACGAACCCATGCTTCTCTATCAAGTCTGAGAGTTTCTGAAATCATGCTCTTGGAATCTGCTTAAGGCCGTATATAACCTTGTGAAGTCTGCACACCTTCTGACACTCCCCTCAGCAGCGAACCCAGGTGGCTGCTGCATGTAGACTTCCTCCTGGTGGTCATCATAGAATAACACCCTCGTTACATCAGCCTGATATAGGGGTCGATCCCGTGTCATCGTAACAAAGAGAAGGATCCACATTGTAGAATGTCGAGCCACTGGAGAGAAAGTATCCTGATAGTCCACCACATATGTTTGGGTGAACCCACGAGCCACATGCCTTTCCTTGTAGCAATCTATGCTGCCATATGCTCGGTACTTCACTGTGAACATCCACTTGCATCCCACAATAGACACTCCTGTATGAGATGTAACAATGCTCCACGTGCCACGTGACTGTAACACGGTCATCTCCTCCATGGTAAATCGTCATTTGCTCTCCTTGAGAGCCTCCTAGTATATACATGGGATTTCAATGACGGATAATCCCACAACAAGCTTCTTGAAATCCATCGAAAATCATGCCAGAGACACGCTCAGTGAGGGGGTATCTCGCACAGATCATCCTCCTGTGGTGGTCCCTATGCTTATTGCATATCTTCCTATTTATCGTGTAAATGTTCATATTCACCATTCACACCACTAGTACCATCATTTGAGATCAAATTTTCAGAATTTACCTGAGGTGTACTAGATGTTGGGGAATGCATTAGAGAATTGAGAATAGACTGAGGTATATGTGTAGAATGAGATGGAAGAACAACATCATCCTCAGACTCAGAGGGACTCTACCTATCACTTGTAGGAGTATAGTACATGATGGACTAAAAGAAAGTAACATTGACTTTGACATAGTATTTTCCCTGGACAGGATCAAAACACATATATCCCTTTTGGGTACGAGAGTACCCAATATACATTGGATAGCTCTAGAGCGAACTTGTCACAACCTGGATGCAAAAGGTAATGAAACGCCACATAGCTAAAGACCCATGGTGTAAGAGAGAAAAAGTCCTCGGGAAAAGCAAGAGAGAAGGGTCCCTTTTCACCTAGAATGGTAGAGGGCACCGGATATTAGGTAACATGCTGCCATCATAGCATCATCCCAGAAGGAACGAGGAACCCGACTCTATACGAGAAGAGTCCTGATGATGTCCAGCAAGTGACACTGTTTGCGTTCAGCAACAATGTTCTGCTGAGAAGTATAAGGGCACGAGCGCACGACGTCTGATGGATAATGTTGCATGAGATAAAGAATTATGATAGTTGAATAGTACAAAACTCCATAGCATTATGAAAACGAATGTATTTAATAAAAGCAGAGAAAAATCTCCATTTCAATCACAAAATTTCGAATCATAGTACTAGCATCAGACTTATTCTTTAACAAAAAGACCCATTACTATATGAAAAAATCATCCACAACAACCAAATAATACACGTGCCACTGATGATCAGGGACACGACTCTGACCCCACATATCAAAATGAAAAAGTTTAAAAGGACCAAGGTTGCAAAAGTCGGTAGTCGGTACTCGGTCGGTCGGGTTACTGACTAAGGATTAATCGGCAGTCGGGCGATTAAGGATTTAGTCGGGCTTTAATCGGATTTGATTTTTTAAATATATAAATCATTTTTATACATATATTATACATATTTACATAGATTTATATTTATTTTTACTACCATAATGAATCAAAAGAAGTAACTGAATTTAGATTAAACATTAAGCGTATTAGAATAAGTTTGCTTTAAAAAAAGTAAAAAATATGGTATCTCCAAGCAAAAATTGGTTGACTAATGGACCTAGTCGGAATTAGTCGGTACTCGGTCGGCCACCCCACTGACTAGACTAGTCGGACCTACTAGTCGGGCTAGTCGGGTGACTTTTACAACATTGAAAAGGACTCTTACTACTACAACCTTAACGATTTGGAACGCTAGACCGCTAGTGTTTTCCGAGTTGACATGGTTCACACTGAAACGTGGACTTGACAGAAATGCCAGGGATGAGACGACATATCTTCTAGCAACAGAAGATAATCAGATCGAAGATGCCAAGTGTAAGGAGAAATCGATACATCAGAAAGAGAGTTAGCATTGGCATAATGAGACTGGATCAACCTATAAAATTGTCCATGTTCACGACCACATCCAATGACCCTGCAGTGCGTATATCCTGAAAAACAAGGGAAGCATGATTAAATATGAGATGATAATTTATTTTGTAATCTGATTGATAAATAATAAATTCATTGAGAATTATGGTGCATGAATATTCTGTAGGTGCATAGAGGGAGTCAAATAGACCTCTCCCTGTCTGGTAATAGGAGAATGTGTCATGTTACCAATGACCACTGATCTAACAGGCCGTACATGGCTATACGAACCGAGCTATGTGCGATCTCCACATATATGATGAGAAGCTACATAGCGTATGATTCATTTTAAAGGATCTGGACGAGTACGACTAGTAAATGCATAAATAATAATTGAAGTGTTGGTGGAGGCAGAAGCAAAAAATCTGACGGGCCAATAGAAACACTAAAAGATCCAACAGATGGGGGCATGATCTCTCTCAATCGAGCAACAAAGTCATCAAAGTGATGATCTGTAGAATCATGGGTAGTTTGGACCTTCTCAGCAACACGATCTGATGGTGGAAAGCCATTCTTGAATATCACGCTCTCTGAATGACCGACCGGTGACAATATGAACATGGTTGGCGTGGGCACGAGCTGCCTCTACCGCGCGTGCCCCGTCCTATGAATTGAGGCAAACCCCCTCTACTACGGGAAGCTACCATAGCCAATGATGTTTGAGAAGATGTATCAGAGGGGATGCTCAATATTCTTAGCATGTGGTACACCTCTCCTCCATAGGCGGTTTAGTAGCCTCTGTGAGTAACTGAGAGGGGGCAGAATCATACTCATGGTTAAGGGCTGTCAGAATGACCCTAGTCATGATAAAATCGCGATAACATTGTGTTTCTCTGGTGAGGTCGTCATAGGTATGCAGCTATGGAGTTTCTCAAACATACCCCTAAGAGATGTGTACAAGACATGGAGAGGACGATCACCTTGTTTGATCGTAAAAATATCATGCTGGAGTTGCAAGATCTTCCACTCATTCCTTACTAGATAGTACGTCGCTGTGAGGATGTTCCACAAAATGCATTCATTGTGAGCTGACTCAAGATATTATTGGCTATTTCCATAGAAACGGTGGCAAACTTTTGCATATGCATCATTGGCCTCCCATGAGGCATTAACCTGAGTCTTGAATGCTGGGTCATCCTACGTCAGAATATTGGCCTGAGTCTTGAATGATGGCTCATCCTACGTCAGAATATGCTTCTTACCATAGCTCTACATGAGATTCATTAACTGCATTGCCTACAACTCCTAGTTTGTGCCATCCATCTTGTCAATAGGTGCCAGACTCTTAAAGGCACCTGTGGAAGGAATATCGACTCTGTTTTCTGACATAGTGTCAGATTGGTAAACGATTGGGATCGTAGACAGGTGATGAGATGCCTGCACTGATATCGAGGGGGTGGTTGTGGGTGTATGCTCATACCACAACCAACCCGAAGCTAACTTGTCCGTGGTATGGGTAGCGCCTGGGCAACGCTAGGGTAGTGCCAGGGAACACACCGAGGCCTCACGTCGGACCCTTAGATGAGGAAAAAGGGTTCATGCAAGGCTCGAGGAGGACGAAGGCTGGTGGTGGCGGTGGGATTTATGTATGAGCCCTGATCTAAGATCGTTACTTTGATACCATGTGGAGTGAGAATGGAATAAGTAAAATATTCATGAGGCCATAGGGTTCTCTTATATAGTGGAGAAACCTGTTGGGCAAATAACATAGTGTAGACATAAAGAAAATAGAATACATAAAAAGGACAGACGATAACTAATATCTCAACAAACCTAGCCTTCTATGAGAGGACCATGCATATCGAGATAGACTGTTACTACACTCGAGACGTCATCCAGAAGGGTTTCATTTCTAACTCTCATACCAACTCAGGTAAACAAACAACATACATGTTCACCAAGGCTCTAACTAGATGGCCATTCCAGAGATGTTGGTCTAAGTTGAGCTTGATTGATATTTACATTCCAACTTGAGGGGGAGTGTTGAGATATTAGTTATCTTTTATCCTTTTTATTTATTCTCTTTTCTTTCTATCTACACTATATAATTTGCCCAACACATTTCTCCGTAAGAGAACCCTATGGCCGCATGAATAGATAATTTATTGCATTCTCCCTCCACAATCTAAACAGCTAGCTTTCATTCTCAACATGCCTATCATGGACATCGTAGTGATGGTCTTCAAGATTATTGTGGATTGTGAGTGGGGGAAGATTAAGGAGTTGCTTAATCGTCTGAGGTGTTAGACTCCATCATTACATCTACCCAAATAACTTTCATTCTGGTCATGCCATTATGGATGATGTAATCATGGTGTTCGCGATTATTACGGAATGGAAGTGGAGTTGCTTTAGTAGGTTAATTTCTCCAAAACCTTTGACTTTGTCGACTAGAGTTTCATTTGGGCATCTTTTTCGTACCAGAGCTTCCAAGAAGAATGTATTGTTTGGGTGAAGAGATGGGTGATGAAGATCTCATGCTCGGTGCTGGTGAATGGGTGGTAGGAGGGGGCTTCTTTTAGCTGAGATTTTTAGTGTTGTCTCGAGCATTCACTGAATGACGACAAGTCTGTTTTTGTCTTGTTAGGGTAGGAATGTGTTGCCTCTTTGCGGTCACATTGATAAGTTTGTGTTTCCTTAGGGTTGGAGAGGCGGAGGTGGAGGCATGTGTGGCCTCTTTGCAGTCACGTCACGGGACTTCTCAATCAGATGATTTGCTTTTGTTTGTGGTGGCTGAGCTAGTCTGAGGTGGTGAGGAAGGTTGGTGGGCATCGTGCTTGTCCCATGGGGATGGCACCCTGTCCTCCTCAAAACAGTTTTTCCTGCTATTTATGTTATCTTTTTTTATTCGTGTCTGTTTCTTGTGGGGTTGTAGATGCGGTTGGAGGCGTTGATGCGTATAAGGGCGTAAACGAGCTGAATTTGAGCGAAGCTACTTGGAATCAGTTTGGCTCATTTAATGAGTATACTATGCATAAAAAGTGTGCTACATCATGTATATGCATGTGCTTTCTCTCATCTACCTTATTTTCCAAAGAGGGTGCAAGGATAAGATTTCTAATGAATGATATCCATTCTGAAAAAGTCTGTAAATATAAAATACAAATTACAAACTCAAGATCATTAGTACATATAATCAAGTTTACAAAAGTCGGTAGTTGGTATTCAATCAGTTGGGTCACTAACTAAGGATTAATCGGTAGTCATGTGAATAATCAGATATATCAAAGTACATACATATATAAATCATTTTTCATACATATATTCGTATATGTACACCATTTCCATGATAAACTTATTACAAATCTGATCTCATCATTATATCATTTCCAATACATGTCTTGTCATTATGTATATGATTAACATCTAGGGACTATATTCTTTTTGATGTTTAACCAAAATTTAATCTGTCGGTCAATCTTGAGAAAGTTCAGTTTTCCTTAACTTATTCGAGATTTACTCCCAACTGCACTGTCACGGTAGCGAAGAAACTTCAGTAGTTGTACAATTTCTTATGCCATTTTTGAATACACATCTTTTTTTGTGCAGGTGATATATGTATTTGGTTTTGGAGTTCCTTTGTTCATGGTCACAAATGGGTCTAGTCATCAAGTGAAGTGGGGATTGTGGATTGTACACAAGCTGTTGTTGACAGCAGTTTACAGTCTGATTCTTTTGATGTACAACACAAAATGGAGGGAGAGGCTACCTGGTAGAATTGAAATCCTACATGATGTATTTTCTTGTCTGCCATCCTCTGCGTAAAGTTGAAAGTATTTTCTTTTGCTGCAGCAACACCGGCATTTTACAACTATATAGTGGTGATGTGCATTTTAAACGGAATTACTTTATTAGGATGTGGTTTGATGGGGAATGGAGCAGCATTTGGCTTCTGGTATGGAGTAGATTTGATTCATCCTGAAATTTTGAAGTATGTGCATATAATGTCCTTATGTATTTCTCTTCGCAGGCTTCACAACCTAACAACTATATGTTATCATTCCTTTTATTTGCCACTTTTGTACGTCACGTTCTTGGCAGATTTCTTCCAGGTAACCATCTCCTACTTACGTCTAGAGGCTAAATTATTTGATACTCTGAATGGCATGAAAGAGTCCGTGCTCCTCAACTTTTGAAGTAACTTGAACTTGGTCCAGAAAGGACGTGACACCTACCTTTTACATGCCAAATTCTTCCTTGTAATTTTAATCAAAGTTCAAATTTTAATAGCTATCAGAGCACGGCTGCACAGCCGCTCCCAATTTGCTGTTTGGAAAGAAACAACTCAGAAAAAATGAATATTTTAAGAAGGATTGACGTGTTTATTATTTTTCTTATTCTCTGATATATTTTTTTGTAGACATTTAATATATTTGGATTTAGTCAGCCAATTTTTCGGGGTTATTTCTAAATCTTACAATCCTTTGTCCTCGCTTCTTTTCATAGGAGGAAGATCTTTATCTTGAGAATGTTTATTACTCGGAAATGAAAGATGCTGGTTTCTTCGATGGTGATTGGGACTGATCGTAGTGACCTCTGATTACTGTCCTGTTCTTGACTTGTCCAAGTCTTATAATGTAGTTCAGCAAATGCTTTTGCTAACAGGTCTTGCAAGTCTCCAGGTATAAATGTTGTATGCTTTGATTAGGCGTCCAGGGTTGATTTCAGTCAGCATATAGTTGTATACCATGTTTTCTTTGATCTAGCTTTGTATATTGTCAAGAATGCTAACAGTGGAATCTAGAAGACAACTATATACTGCTTCATTGTAATTATGAACCTCATATACCACATTTTCACTTCAGTTGTAATTTTGGTTAATTATGGTCTCTCTCAATTGGAGCAAGTTATGTGGATGGATGGAACATTGAGATGAAGAAAATAGGTGCTGTGTTGGTATCGTGCCATCGACCAAAGATTGCACGCACCTCAATGTGTGCAGCATAGAATAGTGCTGGCCTATTATGATCTTTAGACATTCTGCCATCCCTGCTCCAAGAAAAACCTAGGACCTTCAAGGCGAGACTCTGGTCCTGTTTTGTTTACAAAAGTCACTCTAGACGTCCGATTTTAAGTTGTAATTCCTCTTATATCAAATGATTTTCTTGTTATTCAGCATGGCAGAAGAAAACCATTCTCCGTAGGATTTGAACCTGCAACATCTGAAGATCCAAACTGAACTAAGAGAGCTTTTTTCTATCACACTGGGATCTGTAGGATTTACAAGCTTATGAATAAATGAAGTTCAGCTTTCTCACTTTATCAAAACCTACTTTAGTTCATTCTGCGGTCCTATCAGTTCCAAATTTGCAGTTCTTTTATCTGGCACTTGATGAAGGATATGCTTTTATTGTATTTTAGCAATGCTCGAGTGCGGATAAAAGGAAAAAATAATTCCTGGCCCGTCGTGTTTAGGTTGCAAAAATCTGTAAATTCACGATAATTGTTGTGTTATTTTTCCTCTTTCGTTTCCTGCGTTTCCTTTTGTTCTTACTTTGGACCTTCCTTTGTATTTATTCAGCTCAGACATACCTGTTGTCCTTGTTTGGATGAGAAAGGGATTTTGGGGGAATAAGGGTATAAATGCTTTATTCCTCGTTTATGTTTGATTGTAAGTATAAAGTTTGGAGGGATAAGGTGAGATAAGTAGTATTTATTTTTATACTCTTTTCGGTCGTATTATACAAGGGATATGACAGATGGTAGTTATGTTTGCATGGTTAATTGAATCAGCTGATTATTAGTTAAGACTTAAGAGCATATTTGACCATGACGAATGATATTTCCATGTATTTCTTAGTCAATCAATCTTCCAAGTACCATAAGTGAAGGCCACTAAAATTGTACAACATGGATAACAATTCATAATAAGTACATCAACTATATAACATCTATTCACATTCAATATTATTGGTGCCCACAAGATAAGAGAGTGTTCATACAAATCCAATCCTCATTTAAGGCAATCCATAGTTGCTTTCATTTGATAGTATGATGGGAAACATTGATCTTTTAGTCCTATATATGTATTCTCAACGTATATTCCACCAAATGCCAATCTCTCGATAAAATAAGAGACTTTATTTCTTATGAGCAATAATTTGTAAACATGTGGGAAGATAGTTGTACCATTTCCAGAAGTTTGTATTGTCAAGGAGCATGCACTGATTCATGTATACTGTTTCTCAATGTTTAAGCACCCATATTCGCTGATAACAGATCTAAAATGTTTCATATAATTTGACTACAAAGTTATCCTATCCATGCCATGTGTAAGTTTCTTCGTCAAATTTCTTAATTTAATGTTGCCTAATTCACGGAGGTGAATGAGAATTATATTCATTTCAGAGGTCCACATTTATCGTGCCATCATTGACTAAGAAGCCATACACCGTGTGGCATGAAGATCGAACCGATTTCATGAATTGATGTATTATTTGACTTAAGCACATATGCGGCCCACATATGCCCTGCATACCCCGCATGTCCCTCATACGTATCGCATATTGCTCCAACAACTTGGTGGCTCAACCTCCGGCAGCTCCAACTCTCCAATCCTCTCATTTGAGTGCTTATATCCGTAGCTCTGTCTCTTCCTCCATTTAATGTCAAGAATATGCAATGCGTTCGTATATAATTGCAATGCATTATGTTGTTATGTATATTCAATGTTTTATGTTTTGCTCATATATTATTTTCATGAGTATATGCAATATATTGTTTAATATTTCAATATATCTCGATTGATGTTTTGCTATGTATTGTAAATCTGCTTGTGTGTGTGATGAATCTGGGATTCATCATTTTAATATATTAATTTTAGCTAAAATCCCCGAACAATCATTAAATAAATGTTCCTATAATTAATAAATTAACAAAATCACTCTTGTAAATAAAACGCTTTAATTATGGTATATTATTGTACACTGTAACTTTGATTGATTTTTACTCATTATTTTATGTACATAATTAATTCTTTTTTATTTATTTCTTTTTCATTTATTTTTTTTGATTAAAGCTTTAATAAAATGCTAAAATCCAAATCCAAATTGAATTATAAATCAAAGAAAATAATTGGTTTTGAGTATGTGTAGAAAAAGTCTGTAAATAAGTCTTTCTGTTTCTATTCTTTTATTTTCATAATTTATAAAGATTGAAAAAATATATTAATGTGTAAATATTTTTATTTTATTTTATCTCATTTTATTTCGAATTTTGTCTTATTTAAAACTGGCAAAAAAATGTAAAACACAAAAATATGGTTTTTCATACACATAGAATACCATCGAAATTACCACTTTGTACATATGATCTATTTTGTTGGTCCCTTCATGAAAGTCGTAGATCTCGTCGAGTTGAACATCATTCTTGAAGGATACTTTTTCATTTAACATCGTTTACTATTTTTTATCGATTTTTCTTTGTATTTTTATTTTTTGATTTTTTGGACGGGACACGTGGCAGCTCTTGGAGCCACCACGTATTGCCACCCCGGCCTCACTTACGCCCTCTTTTTCCAGCCATTGGATAAAGGGTTCTCCATCCAACGGCTGGGGCCTCATCTCTTCTCTCTTTTCCTTCTTCTGCCACGTGTCTCCACCACGATCGTTCGATCTCGAACAATCGAACGACCGTCCTTCGTCGTCAACCTGCGAACTTCTCGCCCATCAGCGCTGCCCTGATCTCCTCCATCTCCTCCTTCCATTACGCCATGATCGTCACACCTCTCGCTGATCTCCGCTAACCCTATTCACCCCATCCTTAAATCCATTACCTCCGCCCCATCGTGCGGGCATTCGCCGCTTCCATCGATAGAGAGAGAAGCTTCCAAGAGAGCTCTTATGATAGTGGAGTCCTCTCTGGTCGACGACGACCTTCTTCTTTTTGAGACACGTTTTGCCGCTGTTGCAGCACCGCCTAGCGAGGCTGCCAAGCTCAGGCTGTGCTGAGCCCTCGAGCGATCACCCTGAGCTCTGATAAGCTCTTCCCAGGCACGATTCCTCGCTTCCAAATAAAACCCCTCTAATCTTCTCCTTTCTTCTTCTTCTTCTTCTTCTTGGAATTCCTCTTCTCCACCCTTGTTTTCTTCTCTTCCAATCATCTCTTTCTTTGCACCAATGCCTCTGCTCGTGCACCCTCCTCGATCACCGGAGTTCGCCTTCACTCTCCTTCCTCCCCATTTCTTCTCTACCTTCCACGACCTCTCCTTTCTGATCTTACAAAGATCGGAGCCATGCTCCTTCCCCCACAATCCAAACTAGAGCACCTCCATTCCCCTCCTTGTCATACATCACAACATGGCCTCGACGGAGTATAACCGAGCCATCATTCTTTGGCTGGAGAACGATAGAGCAACAGAGCCACCGCCCTTCGAGCGCTCGCCCTAATCATCTACCCTCGTGGCTCGGCCATGTGTCAACTGATACCATGATCTCCGGTCACCTCTGTCGTCATCGAGATGCTCCAAGAAGCCATCGACCTCCGCCTCTAGCGGCTCAGCCATGTGTCGGATGTGTTTCCACTGCTCCCCTCCACCTGCACCCTCGCACAATAGCTACCGTAGGATCAAGGCCAGTGCCTTGATCTGACGATCCTCAAGATCGGAGGAAGAACACCAAAGGAGGGCATCGATGCACATTGACCCTCCGATTTCCCCCATCCTTTGATCTAGGTTGTTGATCCTCATCCTTCTCTCGATCGCTGGATAGAGCCGATCCGATGGCTCTAAGCACACCATGCCATCACCCATGCCTCGGCCCTTGCCCATCAACCTCGGGCTATCCGAAGCGATCACCGCATGCCACCTAGAGGCTTGGTCTGAGCCTCACGCCCGAGCCCAGCATCACATGCATCGTGCGCGTGTCTAGGTGAAGTTTTGCATCCGAGCCCTTGCCACTTTGGGGATTCACACTTAGTTCCCCATCGCCAGCACCTCACGTGCCCATGCACGTGCCCGTCGATCAATTTTGCATAAATACCCTAGCGGGTATAGGTATTTGCATTTCAGTACTTGTGCATGTTTCTTTCAGTTATTTCATTTGTGTAATTGCATTGAGACCATTGTATTTGAGCTACAATTTGAACCCCTATTTCACGTCTATTTTTAATTTGAAAATATCAGATTGTGGAGCATTTAATTCCCTATCTTGTGAGCATTTATTTGTAATTTTATGAACAATGATCAATTTATGATAATTATTTTAGTTAAAATTGATATATTTTACCTATTTCCTGATCTGAAATTTATATAAAATTAACCACAACTCTAAAAATTACAAAAAAAGCATACTGTGTAGATTTAATTGCTCTTTGATTTATGTCCGTAAAATCACATTCTTTACATGCATGATTTTCTCTGAATAATTCACTATGTGATTGGATTAATTATTTTTTAATAGATTGTAAACTTGACATTTTTATGGTTTAAGATTTTTCTTGGATAGATCATCGTTGGATGTATCTAGGATAAATTTGATTCTTAAAAAAGTTAGGGTTACTATTTATTAAAATTAATTTATTGAAAATCACATTGTTTGCATTTATTAATTCATCAGAATTTCATTTTCATCTGAAAATTCCCAAAAAAGTATATTAGTTTGATTTCATCATTTTTAACATTCTGGCAAAGTTTCATAATTTTTTGTTATAGTGAAAATGGCATTGTAGTCCCTGAATTGTGCCAAATTGCATAACATTCATTTACCTTGCATAAAAAATGCAAAAAAGATATTCATTGAAAACATAACACTAAGTTTGATTAGTTGAGACCCTAGGCTGTTCTTTTGCCTCCTTGAGTCGACCCTGGGACTTGCTCAGGTTAAATAAAAATAAAACTACATCCTGCTTAAGTAATTAATTCATCGAATTGTTTGATTGTTTTTGATTGATCTCTAATTGCTCTACTGCAATGAAATGATACATCTAATTCACGAGAATTAAGAAGGGCTTTTAAGGGGCCATCAAATGGCCCCGTTTTTGGGGAGGCAAAAACTTAGAGTTAGGTTTCTCACCCACTCGGGTAGTCTGACCCCCGAACAATTTTTGTGAATATCTCCCTATTTTTTTCTTCTTTTTCAACATTTATTTTCTTATTTTTATATATATTTTCTATTTCTCTAATATAAATTTCTATTTTCATGTGAGAAAATTACTGGACTTGGAAGTGATGCTTCTTAAAGTCGGCGTGAGATGCAACGAAGATAATTTTTCTTTGAGAGAGTTTTTATTTTTCATTCATTATTTTTCTAATTATTAATTTGTAACAATTTAGATAATTACTTTATTTCTATCGGATTCCATTTGGAACTCGCGAATGTATCGAGACTGGACATTGGACCCTCGTGGTTGTGTGGTTTGCTCTTTGTAGGATAGACCTGCACATGCAGCTATTAGAGCTCCATAGGTTTAATATTTGCTTTGTTCCTTTAACTCATAGGACCACACTTGACTTTAATAATACACACCTTACATCATTCTAACTTAATCAAATCCAAATCAATTCTTCCCGCTAAGTAGAATTTACTGCTAGGTGCGATTTTCTCTGACTTGCATTCCATTTAGTATAAAATTTCAATTATGTATTGCATCTCACATGTAGAGCACGAGGATCACTGTAAGTCTTCTAAATCGGGTATGCATCATTGATTTTACTGATTGCATCGGATTTCTTGACTCCCTTCCCCTTATTTTTATAACTTAGGATAAATAGAAATCGAAACTGATCGTTAGGCACATCGTGTTGAGTGGATTTAATCAAGTGATAATCTAACTTAAAATCAAGATTGTTAATGTAGACTTGACCAACAAAATGACTAAAATTAACAACTGTTTTCGGGAGAGCAAACCCCACATTGTACTCATTATATATTTTGCTTGTTAATAGGTGAGGATGCATCCGTAGGATAATGTCCAAAACTCACATTTGAACCTTGCGTAAATGCATTCACATCTTGATTGATCATCTGAATAAAATTGAAAGGATAACGGTTGGACTTTTGTGATCATCATTGTGTTGAGTAGGTGAAATCAGGGTATGCTCTTGTATTTGTCTATTTGTGTGCTATTCTGTGCACTTGCACGTTTCTTCCTCAGTCCGCTTTAATTCCTTTCAAAGATGTTGGCTTATCAGTATACGTACTCGAACTCTACATGCCATTTCTCCCCTACTGATTGCTGAACATATTCACCGTTTCACTCTTCCATGTACCCTCCACACCATTCTAGCTACGAAGTCGAACCTTCAACCAACTTTTTAGGCCCCTCTTCCCATTCATCCCAAACCCTCTCTTTGAGACGGTTCCTCTCCAGCCATCTTCCCTCTCCCTACCCCAACCTGAGTATGAAGTCAGAACTTTGAGTGACTTCTCCACTTCTTCCATGTCTCACCTACCCCACATTTTTACATCACGAATCCACTTCCATCATGGTTGACTTACCATATTCACGAGCGCTTGTCGGACTCAAGGAACCATTCGAAGAGCAAGACACTACTGATACCGATGATCAGCATAGTTACTTGTCCCCACTTTCCTCATTTGATTCTCATATGACTGTTGGGACCGGTCAACAATTTACACATCCACATCCTAACTTAACCTTAGGATATAACATGGTGGACCAAACAAACTGAATGGATAGGTATACCCTTTATGATCTTCCAGACTTGATTGACCTTAGTGATCAAGCTCACATTAACCATCCTTCATACCACCCATTCCGAGAGCCTACACATACAGGGGATTGGACACACAGGCTCGATATACAAACCACCTGTCGATTGACACATGAGACTCCGACCAATATCTTCCACACAGATGGTCTATACTGGACCCAGAATTACATGCTTGAGTCTACATATGTTGAGTTTGAGACCCCAAGTTCTCAGAGTATCCTCCAAGTGAACATACTTGTCCCATGATTTGTTATGAGAGTTTTATGGAGGATGATATATCTAGACTTGTCGTGAGATATGGTTCATTCGTTGACATGTATAGAAATATCATTTATATGATGAAATCTTATGCTTCTAGCCAAGGTTATGAAGTGGATCATGATCTTTGTAGATTCAATGATTAAAACCTAGAGGACTCTATGAAACACACACACACTCTGTACAACTGGAGTCCTTTCTATCTCCCTCTTCTACTAGCCACTTGTCCTCCAATCTAGAGTCTGAACATTCTCCTACTCCTACTTCACCTATCAAAAAGACCAAAAAATCAAAAAACTAGAAAATAAAATAAAATTGAAATGAAAAAGATTTAAAAGAATTGGATCCTGACCTTAGGAAAGCCGTTGATAAAGAACTAATTTTTAAGCTTCCCTTAATAAAGGCCATAGATCACTTTCCTGACCTCAAATGATTTGTGAAAAGTAAATTAATGCCCAAGAGGTCGGGCAATAAGAGAACAAGGACTGAAAGACACATAGTGTATATGGCCACCTCCTTGGTAATGGGGAGAGAGACCAAGAGTCACAGAGTGAAGCAGTTGCCCAAAGTTGAGTGTGAAATTAGAGACACTGCATTCACCCACGTTCGGATTGACGGTTACTCATAAATTAACATCCTCCCGACATCCGTGTTTGTCAAGCTCAAACTCGAACCAATTAAGAAGTCTAGAGTGACTGTTCAACTAGCAGACCAATCCATCAAACAGTCGAGAGGAACCATTGCAGTCATCATTGCATTTCGAGGTGCTCCACTCAGAGTGGACATTACCGTCATTGATATTGAGCATTGTGGAGAGTTCACAAAGTCTCTGATTATTCTCGAGAAACCTTTCTTAGCCTTTGCTAAGGCAACTATAGATTACCAGACTCGAGTGATTAATTTTCCATCATTGGGTACACACCAACCTCACATGACCTCTGAGGAAACAAGCCAACCCAAGGCAACCCACATAGCCACAAACAGTCGTGATCAGAAGAAGACCACTTCACATGATCAAACCTCTCCTCATGAAACACAGACACATACTCTAGGAGCGATACCCAAGAGAACAATTGTTGGACCGATCATCGATTCTCACCACACTCCCAACCTGCTACAACTCTATAAGGAACCGATATACATGAGCTTATGAGGAATTGGACCATGTTTATGAGGATCATCATGGTTATTTGAGTGGTCCAATTTTTGAGTCGGCAATAATTCATGAAATACTTGAACCATACAAGGAGCTGACTTGTAAGTTGCGGAAACCTTTTATGTCACCAAAACTCATGGACATCAGAAGGTGACATCTTCGTCCCCATCCATCGCTCACGCTGCCACTAGGAAGAAGCTCACAATGCCTAATCAAATTGAGGAAACTCCACTGAGACATGTCATGATCTGACAAGAACGGGTCAATGAATACGGTGATTCATATGGCAAGAAACTCATAATTGCCACACTGGTTACTAATGACAAGGGGAAGAACTCTGACCTTCCTTCCCCCGTTGCTTCACACATAAACAAACCATCTAAGAAATCACCTTTGACCTTAGAAACATATGACTTCTGAAGATTCCTCATCAAGTACCTCATTTGGTCCTGAAGTGGTACATCAGGTAAGTGCAATAAGTACAACAGTTATCAAAGGACACTTACCTTTAGTTGACAATAGTTGGAGATCCTCTACGTATGACTATTATTCTTCGGAGGATGACTTTAACGATGGTTGGACCTCTTAATCCTCCTCCTCTTCACCACTCTCTACATCTCCATACTATCTCCCACCACACTCCTGCAAGAAGATTCATCGCAAATCTTTTTGATCCTTGTACATGCTTACTCCATCTTGTATAGTTTCTTCTTTTTTTGTTCCCCCTCTCTCCCGTAATCTGTATTATTCACCCCAGTTTCATATCATTTTTATTTAGTGTCTATACTTAGGATGACCAAATCCTAAGTATATGGGGGTGAGTAACCCGAGTTGTCCTAAGTATATGGGGGTGAGTAACCGGAATTGCTCCTTCTTTTCTCTTTTCTATTTCTCTGTACATCCTTATCATCCTCATTCATTTATATTCTTCACTCACTTATCCCTCTTCTTGGTCCTTTTCTTATACTTAGGTTATTTAAAACCTAAGTATAGGGGGGAGGCCCGAGTCAGTTCCCATATGCTCTTCTATATTTTAGCATGAGCTATGTCTTCATATCACTTTGTGCTATGAGGACATAGCAAAAGCTAAGTATATGGGGGTGTACCGTATATATTTCACATATACTTTATCCATAGCTCATCTTTTTTTGAAAATTTTCAAACTTATTGGGGCTAGGGTATGGAAATTTGTGAACTTATCTTTGTAAAAATGTTTGTAAAATTATTGAAAAAATTTCTAACTATGTGACACTGTTTTGAAAATATTTGACAACGGTTTGAAAAATGGGATTTTTACTTTGAAAACTGTTTGAAAATATATATTATGTGACATTATTTTGAAAATCTTTTCAAAATTATTTCAAAAATAAGGGATTAAATGAGATTAATTTGTGTTCTTCTAACCCTATTAGAAAAACCATAAAAATCTGAAAAACAAAAAATTCTCTTTTAGTGACCATTCTGATTACTGGATTTAAAAATGACTAGCTACTTCTCAATGAGGGAACTGCGGTCTCTCTTAGCAGATTGAGTAATTAAAGGGCAACAAGTAAGGTACCATCCTGAAGTAATACAGGGAGCTGTTATACAGTCCGTACTTACACCCATATTGGTTGAAAGTAGATACAACTAGCCATACGAATTCAGACCAGTCATTATGTCACTCTATAAAAAATCTTTTTGAAAAAAACATCAATTTTTTCAGAAAAAAGATATTTTCTTTTAAAAAGATAATAAAAAATCAAATCAAAAGCCTTTTAAAAAAACTAACTAATGAGTTGGCGATATCCCCGACATTTACACGTCACACAAGGCTTATGAAGTTCAAGAATATTTGATTTATGAGATCTTATAATTCATAGTTAACCATCATTAATCATCAGGGTCTATGACTTAATTATTCACACTTCCCTAGTTTGAAAGATATGTGTGCTATATTGCATACTTAGTCTCTACCTTAAAGAATATGATCAGCATCTCACTTGCACGACCACCGTTATGATGAGATGCGTTGATGATTTACTTGAGGAATAAGGATGAGGGATTTGAGTATGAACCTGATTTTATGATGCTCGAGGATGTGATAAAATCAATAAAGGCTTCATGTAACCTAAATGTCAGCAACTTTAACCAGTATGAGAATATGGTTCTTGTACTAATCTCTTGATATTTACCTATGTGTCAAGATGTGATTAAACATAAATAATTTGTTGATCAGTATGCGCTGAGCTAGTCGAAAATTAAAGAAAAAAGGAAAAGAAATGTTGAAGAAAATCTCTTTCACTATAAAGTCAAATCAAAAGGGCTTCCATTAAAGGCGAGCACTCCCAACCTTTTCAAAGCATCCACTTGGACCAAAGCTATTAGGACCAGGAGTTGGGCTAGCATCCAAAAAAGGCTCTGCATCGTAAATATTACAAGTTTGGGTGTAGAAGGTATATTAGATACCCAAAAAAGGCACACCCTGGTGTACTCCCAGGAAAACAAGTGCAGACGACTCCAAATTCTCTTGACGGACATACCGGTCAACAACCAAAAAATATACATGTGTTGAGTTAATAAAGCACTCGAGAGGATCCTTGTTCCAATGAGAGGGAGAAGAAATTACACCATCCTATGCCCTCCATCAGATGGCATGCCATCTTCACTTTTAAGTCTGACAACTAAAGAGACGGTAGATTGGATGCAAGAACTGATTTCTTCCCTAATGTTGAGGATCCGCTTCTTAGGAGAGTCTCTTGGTCTGGAATCTCGGGTGACATTTTGGCTCTACTCTTGTAATTGCAATGCACACTTAATATCATACCTTTATTATATATGTTTATAGAGAGTCTTGTGATTAGGGAAATTGGATGCCTTTTAACTAAAGCTTGGTTCGGCTTAGAATTTTAGGATCACTAAAATTGAGAGTTTTTCAAAGGATCAAGTCTTGTATTTCACATACACCGTCAAGGGTTAATCCAACTTATTCATTCTTTATTTGCTCGAGGATTAGTAAAATTTAAGTATAGGGGGATGATTAATTTGGTATTTATCATTTTAATATATTAATCTTAGCTAAAATCCCTTAACAATCATTAAATAAATGTCTCTATAATTAATAAATTAACAAAACTACTCTTGTAAATTGTAACGACCCCGAATCCAGGCGGCCAACGGAAGCATAAGTTTGCACATGCCATCACAAAGAGCAGTAATCATTTATTCATGGAATAATCTTTCTGTTACAAAACCATGATCTCTTGTTTCAGTGGGTATACAGATATCCGTCCTTTGAAACTAAGTCTCCGCCTTTCTACTTCACCAATCTCTTTTACCTTACTCCTCGGGTATATCTGCGGCATGGAAAAACCGCAGGAGCAGGACAAAAAATGCTCGTAAGCAAAAATAGATTAGTATGGTATCAAAAGATAACAAAATTGACAAAGATTGAAACAATTCAAAAAGAACATTGACGATAACAATATCAACTATATTTTATCATGTATATCTTATAAGAAAGAATGTACACTTAACAATCATAATCAAAGTTTCCTATATCTTGAAAATAGCAATATAATCTAATCAGAATTTCTTGATCAATATTTCACGTATGCCTTCATACTTTCATGATTCATATTTCACGAATAATTTGATAATTTGATGTTTCATATATGCCCTCATACTTTCATTATTCGATCAAGATTACCCTCATATTCATATAAAGTACATTTTACTTACCACTGGCACAAATGGTTATTGCAGAGTACTTACAGAATAGAACATGATGACAACAACTGCTGAGTCAATAATGGACTTTTTCCATGGGGTTCCAATGAACCGGACACCCCCAGAATGTGTTGCCTTTTAGGCTAGATGTGTCCTTTAGGACCCGATAAATGGACTCTAGAGGCGGCTCTCGCCTTAGCGTAGCACTTAGCTTCATATGTCGTTACCAATCCTTATTATACTTTATTTTAATTTCTTTCACTGTATCATGTTTATATTGACAATACTGTATTATAAATTTCATAACCAACTGGCATTTATCCTCTATACTTATAAATAAATCATGTAGTAACATGTGTACCCTTCTTAATTTGATATGGTAATAATACCCCTTGGCCCAATTATATAGCACTCTATAACTTATTTTAATGCGATATAATCAATTATACCATATATGTAAATATCATATGCGAAATTATCCGGCTCTCGATGGATTGACATGATAACAACATGGAATTTGCCTTTTCAAGATCGATGTTTAACAAAATTACATATAACTAAAATTATCTAAGCATAATTACCATGACATGATAGAATAATTACATAATAAAATTTGAAAGAAAAAAACAGAAGAATTTGAAATAAAGAGTAACCACAAAGAGAAGAGGAACCATACAAAAGTGACCATACCAATGATAATGTCTCCTTCTAATTTTTGCAATATATTTCTCTCTTTATCTCTCTCTTTCTTCCTCTTTTTCTCGCACTCTCTATCCCTATCGATATCTCTCTTCCCTCCTCTCTCTCACTATCGATCTCTCTCTTTCTTGGCTTTGGTATACCCCCTAGGAATCTCATTCCATCCCTATTAATAGTATGGGCAGAGAGGTTGTTACATGGTAGGTGCAAGGCATGCACGTTGCCTTGAGCCTCTCCCATTCTTATCATTATTTTTTTCTTCTTTTTCTGCATGCCGACGTCCAAGCATTCCGCATGAAGCAACTTTTGCCCATCCATCCCATGCACGCCATCCCCCTTTCATATCTTATATATATTTGCAATTTTATGAGGATGTTCTCCCATGTATGGGCTATTACATAAATAAAACACTTTATCTGTAACTTTGACTAATTTTTACTCATTATTTTATGTACATAATTAACTTTTATTTATTTATTTATTTATTTTTCATTTATTTTCTTTTATTAAAGTTTTAATAAATGCATAAAAATTCAAATCCAAATTGAATCAGAAATCAAAGAAAATAATTGGTTTTGAGTCTGTGTACAAAAAGTTTGTAAATAAGTATCTCTATTTCTATTCTTTTATT
Source organism: Ottelia alismoides (assembly GCA_037367405.1). Taxonomy (NCBI): domain Eukaryota; kingdom Viridiplantae; phylum Streptophyta; class Magnoliopsida; order Alismatales; family Hydrocharitaceae; genus Ottelia; species Ottelia alismoides. Next base: position 100,343 of record JAZKJV010009458.1, on the reverse strand, counting down.
TTCTCAATTTATAAAGATCCAAAAAAAATGAGGTTAACATGTAAATGTTTCTATTTTATTTTATCTAATTTTATTTCGATTTTTATTTTATTTAAAAATAACATTGTAAAACACAAAAACATGGTATTTTATACACAGAATACCACCAAAAACACTACTTTGTACATATTATCGATTTTGATTTTGATCACTTCATAAAAAGTTGTATATCTTATCGAGACGAACAACTTTCAAGAAGGATACTTTTTGATTTGGCATCATTTACTATTTTTTATTAATTTTTGTTTGTATTTTATTTCTGATTTTTTTGTGCGCGACACGTGGCGGCTCCTGGAGCCACCACATGTTGCCGCCCCCTACCTTACTTACATCCTCTTTCCAATCGTTGAATGAAGGGCTCTCCATCTAACTACTAGGGTCTCACCTCTTCTCTCTTTTTCTTCTTCCGCCACGTATCTCCACCACGACCGTTTGATCTCGGTCGAACGAACGACCTTCCTTCATCGTCAACCTTCAAACTTCTCGCCCATCAGTGCCACCCCTGATCTCCGCCATCTCCTCCCTCCATCACGCTATAGTCTTCACACCTCCTGTTAATCTCCACTAACCCTAATCGCCCTCTCCTTAAATCCATCGCCTCTGCCCCATCGCGCGGGCATCTGCCGCTTCCATCGAGAGAGAGAGAGAGCTTCGGTGACATCGGAGTCCTCTCTCATCGATGATGACCTTCTTCTTTTCGAGGTGAGATTCAGAGGTAGGTTTCACCATCGTTGCACCACCACCTAACGAGGCTGCCAAGCTCGGGCTATGCCGAGCCCTTGAGCGATCACCCCGAGCTCCGACAAGCTCTTCCCCATGCACGCTTCCCTGCTTCCAAGTAAAACCCCTCTCCTCTTTTCCTTCCTTCTTCTTCAAATTCCTCTTCTTCCCCCTCTTGTTTTCTTCTCTTCTGATCATCTCATCCTTCACACCAATGCCTCTGCTTGTGCACCCTCCTTGATCACCGGACTCCACCTTCACTCTCCTTCCTCCCCATTTCTTCTCTAGCTTAGATGACCTCTCCTCTCCAGTATTACAAAGATCGGAGCCACGCTCCTTTTCCACCACAATCCGAATCGAAGCACCTCCATTCCCCTCCTTGTCATACATCACAACAGGGCCTCGAAGGAGTACAACTGAACTATCCTTCTTCAGCTGGAGAACGATAGAGCATCAAAGCCACCACCCTTTGAGCGCTCGCCCTAGTCATCCACCCTCGTGGCTCGACCATGTGTCAGCGGAGACCACAATCTTTGATCACCTCTGCCATCATCGAGCTGCTCCAGGTAGCCATCGACCTCAGCCTCCAACGTCTCGGCTGTGTGTCGGCTAAGTCTCCACCGCACCCCTCTGCCTGTACCCTCGCGCTACTGCTACCGTAGAATCAAGGCATGCGCCTTGATTTGATAGTCCTCAAGATCGGAGGAAGAACACCAATGGAGGGGGTAGACACACAGTGGCCCTCCGATTCCCCCTCCTTTGATCCCAGCAGTCGATCCTCATTCTTCTCTCGACTGCTGGATAGAGCCGATCCGACGACTCTAAGCACACCAAGCCATCACCCGCTTCTCGGTCCGAGCCCATCAGCCTCGGGCCACCAAAGTGATCACCGCGCGCCACTTGGAGGTTCGGTCCGAGCCTCATGCTTGAGCCCAGCATCGCACGCATCCCACGCATGTCTGGGTGAAGTTTTGCACTTGAGCCCTTGCCACTTTGGGGATTCACACTCATGTCCCCGCCGCCAGCACCTCACCTGCCCACGCACGCGCTTGTTGGGCAAATTTGCATAAATACCCAAGCGGGTATAGATATTTGCATTTCAGTCCTTATGCATATTTTCTTCAATTATTTTATTTATGTAATTGCATTGAGACCCTGCATTTGACCTGTAATTTGAATCTCTATTTCACGTATATTTTTTATGTGAAAAATTACAGATTGTGAAGCATTTATTTATCTATCTTGTGGGCATTTATTTATACTTTTCAAAATAATGGTTATTTTATGATATTTATTTTGGTTCACGTTAACATATTTACCCATTTCTTGATGTAAAATTTGTATTAAATTAGCCATAGCTCCAAAAATTACAAAAAAAATCATATTATGTAGACTCTTTAATTTATGCCCAAAAATCACATCATTTCTTGCATGGTTTTCTCTGAATAATCCACTTTATGATTGGGTTAATTAATTTTTAATGGACTGTAAACCTGACATTTTTAGGGTTTAAGATTTTTCTTGGATAGACCACCCTTAGGTATCTAGGATAAATATGATTCTTGAAAATAATTAGATTTACCGTTTATTAAAATAAATTTGTTGAAAATCACACTGTTTGCATTTATTAATTCATTAGAATTTCATTTTGTATCCAAAAATTCCAAAAAAATATAGTTGTTTGATTTCATCTTTTCTAACATTCTGACAAAGTTACATATTTTTAGACTTAGTTTGCAGTAAAAATTGCATTGTAGTCCCTGAACTTTGTCAAATTGCATTGCATTCATTTACCTTGCATAAATTTACCAAAAAAAGATACTCATTGAAAACTGAACATTAAGTTTGATTAGCTGAGACACTAGGTTGTTCCTTTGCTTCATTGAGTCGACCCTAGGACTTGCCCAGGTTAAATAAACATAAAACCACATCCTGCTTAATTGATTAATTCATCGATTTGTATGATTGTTTTTGATTGATCTCTAATTGACTCACTGCAATGAAATGATACATCTAATTCACGAGAATTAAGAAGGGCTTTTTAGGGGCCATCAATGCGTATTAAAGTTTTGTTATTACGAATCATCTAATATGTAAAGTTTTTATGGATAACAAGTTTTATGATTAAATATTAGGCAATTACAGATATCTACTCAACCATCTAACATGAACATTTTTTTCTTAGATCCTCTTTAACTCCACTTTGATACATAAATTCAGTAGTAATATTATATATACAAATTTATTTACTTTTGAATTAAAAATAAGAAAACCATACATAACTGCATATACTCCACCTATGCCCATGCATGCTGCTTATTCAGTATTGGGTGATGTATCCGAATGCATACACATACCACTTTCTTGAACCTTGATAACCACACATAGAATCATTATAAGTGTTGTAAAATTTAGCCTTGAGGTCATTAATGGAAGAGCTCTTCAGAAATGCTGAGGGAACTGCTCATTTGGCAATGTACGGGTAAACGAATAGAGAGATATATTGGAATAGTTACGAGAAGGCGACAGGCAAAGCAAGCAAATGATACATAGAACAACATACCAAGCAAAGAGAATTCCAAGACTAAGCATAATCTGGCACATATATTAAGAAAAAAATGTTTCCCCATACATGACGAATGGCATTCACACCGGTTTATTGTTCACATTGATTACAAGATGACATGTTAGCATGGATCACTTTGTAGTTCACTTCATTTCATAACTAGAGATGGGCTCTCACATGAGAAACATGATTAGTTGCTTGCCGAAGGTCTTTTCTTCTAATGGATCACACTTTTTGTTCTTTGAAAGTTTCAATATTTATGATGTTTACCATGAATACTTTCTCAATCGACAACATCTGAATCACATGTATCAGATGCCAGTTCTACCCTTATATCCACAAGAGGGATATCGAAATATGTAGAAAAGCGAGTCTTGCAAAAGAGTAATCTATTATGATTTATATGGTGACATAAACCTTACCGCATTCAAATTTGGGACATATGTATATGTGATCCTTCACAAAAAGGGTATTTCGTCTATGGTCATCAATATGGTTACAATAAATTACCATCAACACATCAAGACAACCTTGAATATGCATGATGATCATATTAAGAGAGAGCATCGAACACATCTTTTTGCACCTATCAATGTTACTCGAGTTTCACTTTCTCAAGGATCTGCTTTTCGAGAACATAATGGATATAAGGAGTCATCTAACAAAGGTAATTTCTTGACAATACTTAAGAATTTTTCAAAAGTTAACCTTGATGCAAATAATGTTGTACTTGGAGATGCCCTTGAAAATAATAAACACATTTCTCCTGAGGTAAAAACATGATTTAGTATGGGTTTGAGCTATCAAAATAGGGAATACCACTCTTAAAGAACTTGGAGATTCTATTTTGACTCTCTTATTTGATGAATGTTCATATATATATATATATCAATAATATAAATAGCTTTTGTTTTAATATTTGTAGATTCAAAGGGTCAGTTAACAGGGAAATTTTCAAGTAATATATGCTCATGAAACTAGAATTGGGCACACAAATTGATAGTTGATAAAGTATTTGTAAGACAATTTAAGCACATCAAGACTTCACAACCATGGTCATGATAGAGCTAATAACACATGAGGTGAATTCAAAGGTTTAAACACTATTATTTTAAAGCATGATTGTTCTCCTTATTCTATTAATTGTTTTGCTCATCAATTTCAATTGGTAATGGCCGCAATTGTTAGAAATGAGATCTCCATATGTTTCTTTACTAATGTATCAATACTATCGAGTTTATTTATCACTTCATGCAAGAAGATTGAACTACTTAGAGAAGCGGAAAATATTAGGATTGGTGAAGTATTTGATTTGAATGAATTTGAAACATGAACGAGAGTAAATGAAGAGAGGAATTGTTTACGCCCTGGTGGTACAACTTGGGTTCACATCACAAGTGTTTAATTAATTTGATTGACTTTTACATATTGATAATTACATTGTTGAAATCAGAAAATAAGGATTTGTACAAAACTTTTGAAAGTACTTCATTGGCCCCATACTTTTTAAGTGCCTTAGTCATCCTCCCCATATTTCAGATCAATTTGAGCATTTCCACACATAATATGAAATTCAGACAGTACAATTGGTCGCATGATTGCCACTCATACTTTATAATTTCAATAGTATCATTTACATTCACTAACCTTGTACATTATGTAGCACCATTCCAGAAAAACTTTAAGTGCCAAAGTCTTTAGCTTAACCAAAAATTTCACTAATACTTAGGCTAGCTATTGGAAATTAGCCACAAATAATGGAGATTTAAACTACAAAAAAAGTAGATGGTAGGTACATCAATGCAAACTTTATAATCTGAAAAGATTTCATTGTGTAAAATCTAGAAGTACTCTATGTAATGCAAAGTTGTCACACATATATGTTACTGAACCTTTGTATTTTTTTTCACGAAGGGAAAATAGATGTAGAAACCATCAACAACCATTACCTACAAGCACACCGAACCTTCAAATCATACGTTGATATACCTTAAATCCTAATCGTATCTTCTACTAAGTCCGATTGAAGAATCCTTTCTCTGTATACAAGATAGGCTGACGAAGCTCGCCATAGTACACACTAACAACATGAAGGTATCACTTTTATTTAGATATTTGGATCTGTTTGTCTTGGGGATCCGTTTATACTGGGAGTATTATATAAATTCTCTAGGGTAAGAGTTCTCCATATTCTCTGTATTTTTTCTTTTTCCACATATAGTAAAAACGATTGTCATCACCCAAAGACATAGCTCAGTTACATGTGAACCTTGTAAATCCATGTATACGTGGTTTGTTTGTACGTGTTTGTACTTTTTTGCTTCTGCTACTCGCAATTCCAGCAAAGATCAACAAATCAAGCTGTGTAGACATATATCGATATCGATGTCTATGCTAATGTTGGTTTTGATAAATAAATGGCATACATGTGTTTTCTTACTTGGACCTTTTCGCCAATGTTTAAACGTGCACTAAAACGAATGATTGTTTTTTGGTATTGATGAGATGTGTGAGTATTTATGTTTATGGAAGTGGAGAGAGTCACTACGAGATAAATCATGTGTGCCAATAACAACATTAAGGTCTGTTCGTTTGGAGAATAAGCACCGGAATAAAGGGTCAAATCTCCTGCCCGACGTGGTTTCAAGAGTGCATTTGTTCCCATCCACATCTCATTATTTCACCTTATTCCGCTTTTATTCCTATCTTTATTCCACCTTACCTACCCTTATTCCATCTTATTCTCCTTATTTCTAATTTTCCAGCTGAATAGAATATAACCTCTTATTCTCCTTATTCCCATCTTATTCCTGTTTATTCCCGAACCGAACGTTCCCTAAGATGATGACTTCTAATTAAGATTAGACCTGTTTTTTTCCCATATAAAACCATTTCAAACAACTATCTTAACCTAGTTCGAAATACCACTAATCAATATTACCCTCACAAAAAAAACCAGTCATGCTGATCTGTCCAATCACTACTTATTCCTTTTTTCTTAAAAAGTATAAGGCTTTCTAATTAATATTCTTGCCAGGGCGTGCTTGACCTATAAATTTCATTAGAAGGGTGCATGTAAGGATGTAAATGGATAATATATATTTTTATTCTATCTATCATCGTATATGTTTCTATACATATTTTAATATCTGTATTTATATAGATTTTAAAATTTGTATTTGTATCCATTTTAAAATAGATAAGAATAAGGATATTACTTTAATATTCGCAAATATCTGTATCCGTATATATGTTTTCATATATAAACATAGTCGTAAATTTTCTTTTAAGTATATATAGCATAATTTTGTACCTTATTTCACTATATTTCATATAATTATTATGATATAAACAGATTCAGTATATTTGTATTATGTGTATTCTATATAATGCATTTATATTTAAGCTAATTTATAAAGTATTTCCAATATTACTCGTATGCGATCGGGTATCCGTTTACATCCATATCTCTTTTTAAGGCTGTTGTAGCATAGTTTTCTTATCCGTCAATATCTTTATCTGCATCCATAATCGTATTTAAAAATAGCTAATGATATGGTAACACCTGTATCCGTATTTATACATGTCGGTTTGTATCCTTAGGTGCATGTGTAAAATTTGAAATTTTGCAAGGCTTGTGGTATAGTTTAAAAAATTGCCTAATAATCACAAAGTGTGAGAGTATGCCATATATTGTTGGATATAATTGGCAACGTGGGCTTAAGCATTGTGTGTGGCTGTCAACGAGTCCAGTTGAGTTCGAGTCTAATAAGTTGTTAGTGCTAATTTTTTTACTATAATGAGGATATTAGAAAAAAGGGTAAGAGTCAAATATTATTGGTCGTAAGGATACGAGTGAAAAAATCCTAAATAGGAGATGAAAACCAATGGCTGCAATAACATACATACCAGTCTCTCACAGTTGAGTCCCCATCTATTGTTCTTCTTCTCACCAAATTCTCCACATCTCATCCTCCTTCCTCCTTCCCGTCCTCCGCATCTTTGCTATCAGTACTGCTTCAGGTAAGAATCCACATCTCCTCCAGTTTAGTCAGAACATAATTCCACTTGGGATACGATCAAAACAAAAGGTTGTCTCCTCTTTTGCTGAAATATTTTTGACTGCCTCCTGTCTTCTTATTTGGATCCCTCAATTGCATTTCATTCTTTAATTCTTCTGTGTTCTTGATGTTGTTTGATGTGCTTAAAGGAAAAGTTCTACAGATTGGAAGTTCAGTCTAATGCACTTCAGCAACTAGTTACTACATATTTGCTGAATTTTTACTAAACCTTTAAGTTTTTTCTTCTCCCTGGAAGCCGTGACATGGTGCATTTGTAGGACGGACATGAGCGATGCCGTCCTTCAGAAGACATTGGACTATGCGTGCGGTGCCGGTACGGATTGCGTGCCGATTCTCGCGAACGGAGCATGCTTCCAGCCCAACACAGTAAAATCCCACTGTTCCTATGCTGTCAACAGCTACTTCCAGAGAAAAGGGCAGGTTCCAGGCTCCTGTGATTTTGCTGGGACTGCTATTGTCACTGTCACAGACCCAAGTAAGAACTTAAATCCCTCCTTTAGAAAACTATGTTATATATATACTTTAAGTATTTTTAACAAGGTTCATATATATGAGAAGTTAATTTATGACTGAAAGAAGGTTTCTTTGATATGTTTTCATATTTAATCGACGAGTAAATCATGTGCATCTTAAAAACAATCAAGTGAGGATTATGTAAATTTAACTCAGTTTGGTTTTGCTGAATTGCAGGCTATAGCCCATGTTCATACGCTTCACTATCAAGGTAAATAAACCAAAGTTTTTTCCCCAATACCTTGGTTTGATATTATTTCCCGCCAATACGATATTCACATGTATATATTTTTAGGGATATCTACAACTACAATCCTGAGTAGTCACTATGTCTCACGTCTATAATCCTCACGAATTATGCGAGAAATCCTGAATAGTCACTCCGGCTCACACCCATAACCCTAAATGTTATGTACGTAAATACAAAACTACTCAGAGTTATTGATGTAAATATCTTTTGGGCCGTTTAATCACAGAGGAATACCTCTTTTTAGAAACAAGAATCTGATTCCATATTTAAACGTCTGCTCATTCCTGAGTAATTTAAATTATTTCGAAGCTTTACCTCTTTTTTACTGATATAGGATTCCAAAAAGTGGTTTTAGTTTAGAGAAACTAACAAAAAAATCATCCACGCGATAGAGTTCTATAGCAGCATTCCATGGATATTGTCTGTATGCTTTTTAATTAGGTTCGAAATCTTTGTTGATTTCGAAATATTGAACAAGAGGGTCAACTGCATCAGTTGAAAGAAGGTTATCAAACACGTCCAGTGCCATGCAACTTAATTGAGCTATCCTTACTGCTGTAATTATATGCAAATGCAGGCTCTTTAAAATGCGCCAGATGAGGAGTACATGTTCTCTGCGAAATATGAAAATAAACAACCGGAAAGGATGCGTTGATTTCTATATAATCCACAACATAAACCTCTGACAACAGAAAAGAGGAGAAATATTTCAGTGTTCTTGAAGTTTCAAACATTATTCTTAAAAGGAGATGCTCCAATCACATTAACTGCAGGTGTAGATGCCACTGGAATTAAAAAGATATCACCTTTAAGGCAAAAAAAACACTCCAATTCAACTTGTGATCTGATGTAATGGTTTGCGAAAATAAAGGTGTCCCTACTTAGATCTATATACTTGTGCAGGAAATTTGAGGTTTCTCTGTACTGAAGGTAAAAAAGAGTTACAAATATATATCTGACATTCGACGTAGATATGATATCCATTAGTTTACATATACATAAATCAAAATCTCAAAATTTACTGCGAACTAATAGCACCTACATCAAGTCCTATAAATTTAATCGCTGTTGTACCAGTGAGTATCTTTTTATATGATAATATGTCTAAATTACTTGCTTTCTCGGTGCTGTTTAAACTTCTAATTACTCCTTCCAAACGTGCATGCATGCAGCTCCCCAGTTCTCCCGGCGCCACCACACCGGTGATCTCCACCATTCCTCCTCCTCTGCTGCCACATCAGCAACATCAAGGCATCGTACTCCCACCACCCTCCTTCACTCCTACTATTGATAACAGGATCATCAAGGCATATTTTAAACAGTAATTAAACAGATCTAAATGAATTAACAGAGAAGCAATACAGATTAACATAAGGATAATCACATGTTTCCCATTCATTATTCAATTACATAATGCAAACAGGAACCGATTAATTAAACGGAAACAGAAATTAGAGCGAGATTCAGGAAAGGTAAAACAATAAACAATTTGCGGCAAACAAAAGGAAAGAAGAATTAGATTAGAGATCACCGAAGCGTCCATGAAATAGACCGTCCTTAGAGAGGATATCGCCCTCAAAATACCAGTGTGTAGGTTACTGGCAATCCGCTCACAGAATACAACGGTACACGATCTTCGTCTGCGCACACCAACGAGACCTTCCTCGAAGGTACCTCAGAGAACTTGCAACCGAGAAGAACATATCGCAGATGTAGTGGGAGAACAAAGAGCAAATGCAGTGGCAAGAGAGTTTTCTTGCGTGAGAAGAAAACGACGTCGGGAGAGGAGTGTATAAAGAGACTTGTGTGCATTAGCACACGGTATTTTCTATTTTCAGAAAATGCCTCTCAACGGGCGTGTCCATTCGGATTTCGAAACCGCGGCTAAAACGAGCTGTTTTGGATCGAGTTAGATTCTCATTGCGATCAGATCCAATTAATCCGTCTGATTAATTTAATCGACCAACCAAATGAAATCCGTAGCAAAAGTATCAAGATTTGAGATTCGAATTGAATCTCCCGAGCCCGAGCAGGAGCGGAGCGCGCGTGCATGTTGGCCCCCATTCCTCCTCTCTACTATTGCTACAAGAGCTTGGGATGTGAACTCATATATAAGTCCACTAAAAGTTTAGAAACACTAGATGTGGTACTAAATTTTCACTCATAACTCTCCTTGTTTTAAATTTGGGAATTCCCACTTTCCCTCTAATCCATTTGGTTTCCTAATTTAGATCAAATTAGTACTATTATAATTGCATAGGATTTCTAATCAAAGTATAATTACATACTTTAAATACAATAATCGCCCATGAAATCACTAATTTGAAAAGAGATTTAAAGAGAGTTAAGAAAGACATCTTCCGGTTTCTACACTTTGCTTTCAGTAAAGGTACCTTCTGGTTTGAACCTCTACTCGAGTTTACTTTAACAGGAACGAAGTGAAATACGTCTTGAACTTCAGACCTTGGTTCTAAAGTATACGGTATAAACAACAAAGTGTTGTTCTTGGTACAATCTTTAGGGTTGGTGCTCTTAAAAGGCCATGCATCCTTATCCTGTTTCATGAGTGTATTTAGAAAAGATCCTCTTCCTTTAATTACGACCCAAAGTAACACTCACATAGGTGGTACGTTCTCCAAGGATGTACGACTAACATCATATCCAAAGACTTGAATCCATTCAGAGCTTATTCTCTTCCTAAACTTGTATCTTAAATGACACTCAGGCTTCCGGGGATAAGACACTCGAGCATAAGTCTTAAACTAAGAGTGCCAACCAACTCTCCAAATAGTTATTATTACCACATTGAACCTACTTTGTGGGATCTCCACTCAGATAGGTTGGGTTGCTACTGTAGAGGAACTCCCAATGGGTCTTAGTCCCATCCCAAACCTAGACTTTAGGACTAAAGATCTATCAAGTCCCTTAGTCAACGGATCTGTCGTGTTGTCTTTAGGTCCAACAAAATCCACAGCCAACACTCCTCGAGACACCAAATCATTTAACATCTTAAGTCTGATTTGTATGTGTCTCCTTATTTTCTGATTGAACTTTGAACTCTTGATCTTAGTAATTGTGGTCATGTTATCACAATATACCAAGATCGCAGGAACTGGCTGACCTATCATGGGAATCTCTGAAAGAAGTTCTCTTAGCCATTCAGCCTCAATTTCAGTGGTGTCCAAAGCACACAGCTTGACCTCAAAGGTAGATCGAGCTAGAATGGTCTGCTTTACAGACCTCCAGGAGACTGCACTGCCTCCAAGGGTAAAGACATACCCAGTAACGTCATTACTCCCATACTCCTCTATTTTCCTGATCCAGCTTGCATCACTATATCCTTCTAGTACAGATAGATGTTTACCATAATGCAAACTAAGGGAAATAGTTCCCTTCAAGTACTTCAGTACTCGATCCAGAGCCTCCCAGTGAGTACGGTCAGGATAACTACTTTATCTATTCAGCTTTGCAATCGAGAATGAAATATCCGATCTCATGCAATTCGCAAGATACATTAAACTTCCTATCACTTGTGAATACCTTAGCTGAGCTACAGGTACTCCACTTTTATTCTTAAATAGTGTTCTAGATGAATTAAAAGGAGTGCTTACAGCTTTGCAGTATTGATATCCAAAATTTTCAAGTACCTTCTCAACATAGTGAGATTGAGAAACTACGATCCCATCAACTGACCTTGTCAGTTTGAGACCTAAGATCACATCAACAACACCTATGTCCTTCATCTCAAACTTGCTACTCAAGAATGTCTTAGTCTCATTAATAATCCTTGTATGTGATCCAAACAAAAATATGTCATCAACATACATGCATAAGGCAATACACTCATCACCTTTTACCTTAGAATAGACACACTTATCGGAGTCATGAACCTTAAAGCTATATGATAAAATAGTTTTGTCAAATTTTTCATGCCATTGCTTTGGTGCTTATTTCAATCCGTAAAGGGATTTAACAAGCTTGCAAACCTTTCCCTCATTCCCAGGAGTCACAATCCCATCAGGTTGATCCATATAGGTCTCCTCCTCAAGATCACCATGCAAGAAGGCGATCTTCACATCCATCTGGTGGATAGGGAGATCATATACAGATGCCAATGGTATGAGCATCCCAATTGTGGTCATCCTAATAACAAGGGAATATGTATCAAAATAATCGATACTTTCCTTTTGCCTAAAGCCCTTAGGAACTAATCTGGCTTTATATTTTTCAATTGATCCGTCAGGTCTAAGTTTTCTCTTAAACACCCACTTGCACCCAATGGTAGAGAACCCTTTGGGTAAATCAACCAACTCCCAAGTTCCATTAGCCATAATGGAATCCTTCTCAGATTGACAGCTTCCTTCCATTGTTTTGCTTCAAATGAAGCCATGGCTTCGTTGTAACTTGGTGGATCACCCTCGATCTGGTAGACAACAAAGTCGCTACCCAGATCTTTGGCTATCCGAGGTCTTTTACTCCTCCTTGGCTCAACTTTTTCTAAAAAGTCATTGGGTTCAGGTTGAGTCTCAGTCCCCACATTTGTTATCCTTTCCACTTGATCTAGAATAGATCTTGATGTGGAGGCGCTCTCAATGGTTAGATTCTGAGGAATCCCGGTCTTCATAAGGAAGACATCCTCAAAGAAGGTAGCATCATGGAGTTCTACAATGGTGTTTACATCTATGCCCGGTATCTCGGTTCGAATTACCAAGACCATATATGCATAGCTATTTTCGAAGTAACCTAAGAAGACTGCATCAATAGTTTTAGGACCTAGCTTCTTTTTCTTGTGTTCTGGGACTAAAACCTTAGCAAAACAGTCCCACACTTTGAGACATCATAAGCTCGGTTTTCTATTTCTCTAAAATTTAAAAGGACACTTTTCCATATGCCTTAGAGGAACTCTATTCAAAATATGACAAGTCGTATTCAAGGCTTCTCTCCACATAAAGGTTGGAAGTTCAGAACTTTGTAGGAGAGTATTGATCATGTCGGTTAAGGTTCTATTTTCCGTTCTGCTATCCTATTTGATTGCGGTGAATTTGGGGTCGTAACTTCATTAATTATGCCAAACAATTTGCATTGTTCATCAAACAAGTTAGAGGTATATTCACCTCATCTATCTGACCTAAGACATTTAAGAACTTTTCATGTTTGTGTCTCAGTCTCATTCTTAAATATAAGAAAATTTTCTAAGGCTTCATCCTTGGTTTTCATTAGATACACATAGCAGTATCTGCTGCCATCATCTATAAAGGTGATAAAGTATTTTTTATTGTCTCGAGTCAAGACACCATTAAACTTACAGATATCTGTGTGCACTAGATCCATGATCTCACTATCTCTAGAGACAGACTGAAAAGACTTCCTAGATGTCTTTTCCTGCAAACAAATCTCACATTTTTGAGTTTTATCAATAATATGTTTAGGGATCATTTCTAAATTCATAATTCTCTTAATTGAAATTAAATTTACATGTCTCAATCTAACATGCCACAGATCACAAGATTCTAGATTATTAACTACATGAAACACAGAATTAGAATATTCAGAATTCAAAACATTCATTCCATTAATGTTTAATGAATCACATCTAATTCTAAACAACAACTCAAAATCTACCAAATAGCCTTTTCCATAAAAAATGCCATGTCTCAGAATGACAAATTTATTACATTTAAAGTTCAGTTCAAAACCATTTCTAACTAAGATGGAGTCAGATAAAATATTCTTCTTGATATTAGGAACATGCAACACCCTGTGCAACGTCCAGACACGTCCAGAGGAGAACCTCAAGTTGACTTGTCCTGACCCTAGCGTCATTGCTGCAGAATCATTCCTCATTTTCATAGTCCCACCACTGCAGGTCTGATTAGAAGAAAACAATGTTCTGTCAGAACAAATATTTACATTGGCTCTCATATTTACGAGCCACTCATTTAGATCAATAATATGGTATAGTTCAGGTTTTACAGAGACATACCCCTCACTAGCCCCAAGCTCAGTAGTGATCATATTTACTTGTGGACCCCCATCTGCAGCCTTAGGTTGAGCCTTTTAAGGACGAACAATCATTCTTCCAATGTCCAACCTGATTATAGTGCCGGCAGGGTCTGCCCTTTTCTAGATCTTGCCCTTTGGTTTCATTTTACCGTTGTTACTACCCTTTCTCTTTTTATCTTTGCCCTTCGAGGTCATGAAACTGACCTTAGCCTGAATATCGACTGGAATCATAGGATTTTATTTCATGTGTTCCTCCTCTATGATGATTGCTACCATCAAGTCATCCATAGAATTTTTTCATTTCTGTGTTTCAAGATCATTCCGAAGTCTTACCAAGATTTGGGGAATTTTTCTATGATGCACATGACCTGAAACTTTTCTGGAAGTTTCATTTCGACATCTTCTAAGCCATGGAACAGGAGCAAAAACTCATGTGCATGTTCATAAACCGACTTTCCTTTAGCCATGGAAAACTTTAAGAACTTGACCATGTAGTATTTCTAAATACTGAGATCTTCGGTATTATACTTCCGATTCAAATCTTCCCATAGCCCCTTCACAGTCTGCATGGAAAAACAGTAGACATCAAACAACGTGTTGGACAGAGTCAACAAGATGCAATCATGACATATACAATCCCATTCCTTCCACGCGGATTGTGCCTTCTGACTATCGGGTGTGGGGTTTTGCTTTTCCACCATAGGACAATCGATTTCAAGCATATAGATTAATCCCGTGGTGGTTAACCAGATCTTCATGCGTTGTTACCAACGCTTGAAGTTTTGACCACCGAATTTCTCAAGCATACCTATCATATCCACCCTCGATTTAAATATTGTTTTGGATATGGTTTTAAATCCGATTCCGGATATCCTCTCTAAGAATGTTGATAACAGGATCATCAAGGCATATTTTAAACAATAATTAACCATATCCAAATGAATTAATAGAGAAGCAATATAAATTAACATCAAGATAGTCACATGTTTCTCATTCATTATCCGATTATAAAATGCAATCAGGAACTGATTAATTAAACGGAAACAGAAATTAGGGTGAGATCCAGAAAATCTAAAACAATAAATAGTTTGTGGTAAATAAAAGAAAAGAAGAATTAGATTAGAGATCACTGAAGCATCCATGAAATAGACTGTCCTTAGAGAGGATATCACCCCCACAATACCGGTGCGTAAGGTACTGGTGATCCGCTTGCAGGATACGATGATACACGATCTTCGTCCACATACACGGACGAGACCGTCTGATGAATCTCGTATTCATCATGCTAAAATTGGTCATTTAATCTCTGTCCTCCATCATTCACTTGCAATTAATCATTAACAGAGCATTATTAGCATTCATACATGTGTAAATAATACTTGCATTTTATCATGCATATTTGCATTAAAAATCCCAAGTGTAAATAAGCCCAAAAAGCTGCTAACTTCTCTTATTTTTAATTAATTCATCCTAATACTGATTGACCTCAAACGACCTCCATTATATAGATATTACTAACTTCATTAAATAAAAAATACAAAAAAATTACTAACCCCAATAAGTGTCAAATAATCAAAGTCAAATTTCACATCTGACAGACTAAAACAAGCATATCTCCCTCATACAGTGTCCGATTTTAGTCTACTCACTTTTAAAGTACTCCATTTACAAATACCTTCAAAACAAGACCAATTTTGTAAAATTCGGAGTCCATTTGTGAAAATTGGGTTTTGGGCCTCTTTTGCGCATTTTGACTTTTTGCTATTTTTGACCTGAGTTTTTATGTACATAATTAACCCTTTCAATTTTATTTCTTTTTCATTTGTCTTCTTTGATGAAAGTTTTATTAAGCGACGTAAAAATCCAAATCCAGATCAAAACTGAAATCAAAGAAACTGACTGAGTCCAAGCGTCCGTTGTCGGTCTGTACAAAAATTGTGTGTTTCTTACTTTTATTTTATTTTCCCATTTTCTTATTTATTAAAAATCCAAAAAAATAGATTAGTGTGTAATTAATTTTCTTGTATTTTATCATATTTTTCTATAATTTTTATCCTCTCTAAAACCATCAAAAAATTACAAAATCCCCAACATTTGATTTTCAATACACATGGAATACCACCAAAAATACCACTTCGCACAGATGACCTCTTTTGCTCCTGAGTCCTTCATGAATGTTGTAGATCTCGTCGAGACGAACAACTTTTGTGAAGAAACTTTTTTAATCTGAGTTCTCCTTCTATTTCTTTTCTATTTTTCTTTATCCTTTAATTTTGAATTTTTTTGGGGGCACCACGTGGCAGCTCCTGGGCTTGCCACGTGGCACCCCCAAATATCTCTCTCTCCAGCCGCCCCTGGGTCACGTGCCCAGCACGTGACCCCCCACCATCTTCAACCTTCAGCCGTTACGCCCCCCCCCCCCCCCGCCGTTCCCCCTCCATAACCCCCGCCGACCTCCTCCTTGTAACGCATCCACCATGCGGTGCCATTAAAGACCTTCGCGTAATGCCCTCCTTCCCCGCTATAAAGCAGCTCCCTCGCTGACCGAAAACCCCATCCGCCCTTCCTCCATGGCCGGTGGCAGTGGCCCGACACTAATCATTGAGGCATGATCCGAAGGTTAGCCTTCGTAGCAACGCTTCTCCGCTCTGCAGAAGCTTTGAGGCCTCCTCGCCAGCCATCTGAAGTGAACATCAGGAGGCGGCCCTTAGCACCTCCGACTTCCAAGCGATACCTTCCTCCATCGACCGCTCAAGCTCAAAGCTCCGCCCTTGTCTCTTAACCTTTGCAGGAACACGCCACCACCTCTTCTCCTCCGCAGCTCGCAGTCGGCCGGACGCTCGTCGCCTGCCGCCTCATGTCGTGTGTCGGCCGAGGTGCGACACCCTCCCCCTTTGGTCTCCCACGACCACCGCCTCGTGGTCCCGCCTGCTCGACGCCACCGCCTCTGCCGTTCGTTGCCCAGCCTCGGTCTCCCACCGCCTCCGCCGCTCGACGCCATCGCCTCCGCGAGCCGCACGACCAACGTCTCCACCACCTCGCATCTCCGCCCTCGCGCGGAGGCGCCGCTCCTGCGTGCAAGGCTAGCGCCGGCGAGCTCCGCCCCCCATCGCGACGTACAGTCGCAGTTGGATCGGGCGAAGCCCTTGATCCAGCGGCTGCTGTGCTTCCAATTGGAGGGCCCCCAAGCCGCCCCTCCACACCTGAGGTTTGGGTTATCCGAGCCTCCATCCGCCACCAAGCCTCATCCTCGGTTCCCCCGAACCACCAAACCACAGCCTCATCATCCGAGCCTTTGGTTCGTGCTCCGAATCTCAGGCTCGGCCCCCCCGAGCCATAGCCTCCGCCACCAAGCCTCTAGGCGCACGTGCAACGCACGTGCGTGGCTGAAAAAATTGCATGAAGGCCCCTGTTTATTTCAGAATTTGCAAAAATACCCTTGCCTGGGGTAAATTTCAGAAAAGGCCCTCCAACCTTTACAAATTACATATAAGCCCCTCTAGGGACCTCTTTGCAAGAAAAGCTTTATTTTAATTATATTTTAGTCTCTGAAACTTCATTTTATCATATCTTTTTCATACAAACTCCGTTTTGAGCATATAATATGTCATTTTGAAGCTATTTTCATGCTCTATCACTTGGCATAATTTGTGGATAGATTTGAGGCAGTTTATTGATATTTGTTATTGAGGATATCTGTTGATTATGCATGCTAAGTTTGACATATTTGTGCCTTATAAAGATATTCAGATTTATTTTGCAGGGCTTTGATTTATGCAATGATGAAATTGATCTCAGATCTGAGGACTTAATTTTTGCAGGGGTTAAATCAAGGAGATTTATTAGGTTTATTGATTTGTGGACTGCAAATATTTCTTGAGAGTAAAATTAGAAGTATTTTGGAGATAAAATCATTGCAAGATTAATCTGATATCTATACTTGCACCAGGGATTAATTTGATACATCTTGCTGGATTTGATATTATTTGATCTGTGATTTCATTTTGCGGATATTGATGAATCTTATTAGGATTAATTATCACTAAATCAATCAGGTGCTTCATTCTCTCTGTTTAACTTTCTTCATATTGTACCTTTCATCATTGCCTTGCATTGCATTGTATATTTTCTCAACGCAGAAATTAATCAAGCACTAATTAATTATTTAATTTGATTTAAGACCACACAACTAAAAATCACCATTCCCTGAGTTCGACCTTGGTAGACTTGCCAAGTAGAAATTATTCCATAACATTCAAAGATTGTGGTTTTTGCTGAACTGAATTTGCCTCCTATACTACGATAATTCATCATTATTAAAGAGGTAAATTTGACGTTCATCAAATGGCACCATTGCCGAGGAACGACGAATTTTTAGGATTTTAAATCAATTTTTGTAATTATTTTGTGAAATTAATTTTTGTGTCTTTTTTTTCTGCATTTTATTTTGCATTTCTCTCTTACTTCTGCTACTAACCGCAAATTCTCTCTTCGCAGACTACTGGGAGCCCAATTTTGGATATTAATCAAGGATCTGCAAGGAAGATTGTTTTTTTTTTTAATTTTTGTGAGAGAGAGCTTATCATAGGTTTAATTTTCTGCAATATTCTCAGGGTCCCTCTCTTTGAACCCTTGTAATAATTCAGACTGAACATTTCTGTGGTGTGTTGGGTCTGTTTCAACCCCTTCTGTGTGGTTGGGACCCGACTTGAGTGGCGTAGGACTTAGGCATATATACGATTATTTATCTATCATTGATTGTGCTCGTAATTCTTAGGCCACACTTTCACTAATTAAACGCACTGTAGATCGTTCAACATTAGCAAAAAAATTAAATCAATTCTTCCCGCTAATAGAACTATCTGCTTAGGGCATTTTTTATCTGTGCATATCATTTAGTGTAAATTTTAAATTCCTTGTACTGCATCCCGCATGAAGAATGCGGGGATTCACTGTAAGTCTTTCTCTTAAGCATGCATCATTGATTTACGTTTGCATTGGCTTTTCCGATTCTCCTTTCTCAAGTTTTACAACTTAGGATTTAAAGGAATTGGGACTGCTCGTTAGACGTGAATTTCTATGCTCACATAAACTACAATGATAACCTTAATTTAAAATTGGGACTGCTAATCAAGGCGACTGTAAATAAACTGACCTAAAATTAACCTGTGTTTGGTGGAGAGAAACCCACTCATTGTTTGTAAGGACCAGAACGCACACTTAGGAAAGAGCCCAAAACCGAAGTGCTTCATTCAGACTACTGATTTTAAACAATTAGCTACTTTTCAGTGAGGGCCTCGGGTAGTCGTTTCACGGTCTGACTTCCCTTAGTAGAGTAGGTGGTTTAGAGGACACCACGGAAGGCTCCATCCTCAAGTAACATGGGTAGCCTTTTAAACGGTCCGTACTTGCACCTATACTGGCTGAAAGTAGGTGCAACTAGTTTTATAAACTCAGGACAGTCTTTGTGAAATATTTCGGCACCTAACAGTTCCGCTTAATATTTAAAATTGTTTTGTCATTAAATTAAAATTGAAAAGATAAGCGATCAAACCCTAACGTGCCTTCACCAGTGTTGAGTGGGTGAATCGACATGTTTGTTTTGTGTTAGATTTGTGTGCGTCAAAAACCTCGCAATCACAAGCAAATCATGGTTCGCTAATTGTTCCATCCCTCTTGAGAAGATGTCGGCACAATGGTCTTCTTTTCCGATCTCCACGACCTTGTCTTGATATTCTTCTTCATACACTCCTCCAGAGAACCTGAGCTTCAAATCAAATTCTCTTCAGCCATCATCCTCTTCCCGCCCATACATCCCACCCTATGACCACACTTCTTCTTGAAATAGCCCTCTCTCACAGTCTGACAATCTTATGGACATGTGAGAGAAACCAGAATTGAAGATGAACAATAGAGTAACCGATATTGACAATAGAACACGATTTCCGGTTAATATGATCTCACAACCTCTTGAACCATCCCCTACTCAAGATGACTATCCTCTTGAGTACAATCAATTTTTCTTCAATAATCCACTAGAAAATCAAGGTCAAGGAAATATAACTCATGACCATACCATAATATTTATGAACAATCAATATTCTAATCGAGGTTACATACTAGAATCACGACACATGGAGAATGATAATTCGATCACTAGTCATGAGATGTTTGAGGATGAGATTGCTCGGATTAATCATAGAGCAGACACTTTAACTGAGAGAATATACGATCTCATCCAATCTATGCAGAATTCAGAAGAAGTAAGGCCACCACCATGCGAACCACTTGATCATAATGTGACTCACAATCAAACACGACCACTGACCTCTGACCCCCCGACTGACCATATTACAGAAAATACTAAAAAATTGAAAATTTTGAAAATTCAAAAAAATTGGACAATTCTGAAATGGAAGCATTTTGCAAGAGTCTGATCTTAGAGCTTCCATTGATCAAAGCCATAGAATATGTGCCCGATCTTAAGAGATTTGTGAAGAGTCGACTGAACCCAAAAAAGACGGGCAAGAAGCGATCCATGACGGAATATCATGTCATATCTATGGCTAGTTTTTTGGTGATGAATCATAAAATCAAAAGCCACAAAGTCAAGCGGTTAACTCGGATCACATGCGAAATTGAGGATTCTACATTCACTCATGTTCGGTTAGACGACGACTCCACATTAAACATCCTCCCCAAGTCCGTCTTTGACCAACTCAAACTCGAACAACTCAAAAAGACTAGGGTGATCGTTCAATTTCCCGATCGATCTACCAAAAGACCGCGGGGGATCGTTTCTGTCGTCGTAAATTTCCGAGGTAAAGAAAATAAGGTGGACTTTATTGTCCTTGACATTGAGCACACCGTAAGGATGTTTGAGTCTCCTATCATTTTAGGAAAGCTGTTCTTAGCCTCCGCTAAGGCAATCATCGATTGCGAGACTCAGGAAATCAAGTTTCCGAACTCGGACCACAATGAACAAACCCCCAATGACACAACCTGCTCTGAGGAAAACCAACTTGAAACCGATAGTTATGATCAGGAGATAAATATTTTACAGACATATACACATGACACGCTGATACAAACCCTAGGAGAGTCACCTAAGAGACTGACTGTTGAACAAACTTCGGATTCTCACCACCATATCACTGCTCCTAGGAAAAATCAAGATGTTGGAGCTTATGAAGTATTGGACCATATTATTGAAGATCACCACGATTATTTGAGTGGTCCAATCTTTGAGCAGGCAGTAATTCATGAGATACTTGAACCATTTAAGGAACCGACTCCGGAAACACATGATGTCACCAAAATTCACGACCATCCGGAAGTGACATCAAAAACCCCAGCCATAAACCAAAAAATCACCAGGAACAATCTCCCTCGACCGAAGCAGCGCATGACCCTTCAAGAATTGGTCAACTTTTACGGGGATTTATCTGATGAGGAACTCACGAATGTCACATCGGTTACTCAAGACAGGGAGATGAAGACTGTCCAACTTCCTCCCAATACTTCCCAAGGAAACAAACCGACCAAGAAAGTCATCTTTGACCTTAGACATCAGGTGATTTCTGAAGAGTCCTCCTCCGGTCCTGATGTGGTTCATCAGATAAGTGCAATAGGTACAACTCTGATCCAATGGCACTTACCTCTGATCAACAAAAGTTGGAGATCCTCCGCAGACGACTACTATTCTCCTGAGGACGACTCCGACGATGGATGGTCTTCTTCATCAGCCCCCTCTTCATCACATTCTAGATCCCCATACTATCTCTCTCCACACTCTCGCAAGAAGGTCCATCGCAAACCTCCTTGATCTTGTACATCCGCAAATCTACCCGGTTCCGCATCTGTAATTATCCGATTATACTTAGGCTAACCTGAGCTTAAGTATAGGGGGACCGGTACCATTGTTGATACATCACTTCTATTATTTTGTTTTTGTCCCATCTATACTTAGTACGAGCTATGTCTACATTTCACTTTGTGCCATGGGGACATAGCACAAGCTAAGTATAGGGGGGTGTGTTTGTATATATTTTATCTACTTTATCCATAGCTCGTACTTTAATCGTTTTTTTTCTAACATCGGGGATAGGCACAAGTAGTGTGTATAATACATGTTTTTCAAAAAAAACAAAAAAAATACAAAACACCAAAAAAACTTTTTGCATTAAAAAAAAGAGAGAAGAAAAAGGAAAAAGGATAATCACTCATGGTCTTGCATTTCATCAAGCATTTCATGCATTCCTTGGTTGATATATTCCTGACATATTCACCTTCACTCAAGGCTTGAGGATTTTTTAGGACACTTTATTTCTGAGATCTTGAGATTCTGAGTTAGCTTGCCTTAGTCATTAAGGTTTTGAACTTAATAATCCACACTTCCCTAGTTTGAAAGATTTGAGCGCTATATTGCACTCTTCAACTCTACCTTCAAAAAAGAATATGATCAGCACAATCACTCCCACAACTGCATGATTGATGAGATGAGTTGAGATATCACTTGAGGAACTAGGACTAGAGATTTGAGTTTAGACCCGATCTGATGATATTCGAGGATGAGATAAAGTTAATGAAGGCTTCAGAAAACCTGAGTGTCAGCAAAAACCTAGCCAGTATGTGAACAAGTTCATATGCTATCTTTTTGATATTGACCTAAGTGCCAGGGTGTGTTGAAACTTAATGAAAATTATTGATCAGTGTGCGCCAACTTTTGGTAAAAGCAGTGGAGCTAGCCAACAAAAGAAAAGAAAAAGAAATGTCAAAGAAAAGCTCTATCATCCAAAGTAAAATTCCAAATGAGCTTCCACCAATGGAGAGCGCTCCCAAACATTTTCAAAGTGTCCACTTGGACAAAGCGCTAATTAGGACCAAGGAGTCGGGTTGACACCATAAAAGGGCTCTGCATCGTAAGCGATACAAGTCTGGGTGTCGAAGGTATCTTAGATACTCAAAAGAGACACACCCCGGTGTACTCCCAGAAAAACAAGTGCAGACGACTCCAAATTCTCTTGACGGACACATTGATCAACAAAATAAAAAATATACTTGTGTCGAGTAATAAGGCATTCGAGAGGCACCTTGTTCCAATGTAAGGGAGAGAAAATCAGACACAATCCTATGCCCTCCATCATCTGGCCGTCCATCTACACTTTCAAGTCTGACAAACTAATGAGACGGTTGACTGAAGCAAGAATAGACTTATTCCCTATTGTTGAGGATTAGGTCTAGAAGAGAGTCTCTTGGATTAGACTTTGGGTGATGTCTAGACTTGACTCTCATGAATGCAGTACACTAAAAATCATATCCTTATATTATACGTACAAACAGAGAGTTTGAAAATTAGAGAGGTTGGATTCCTTTTGATTAAAGCTTGGTTGAGCCCAAAATTTTATGATCACTCAAATTAAGGGTCTTCTATGAATTGAGCCTTGAAAATTCACATGCATGGTCAGGATGTATTCAACTAATTCATTCATTCATTCATGCTCGGGGACGAGCATGGTCTAAGTATAGGGGTATGATGAATCTCGTATTCATCATGCTAAAATTGGTCATTTAGGCTCTGTCCTCCATCATTCACTTGCAATTAATCATTAACAGAGCATTATTAGCATTCATACATATGTAAATAGTACTTGCATTTCATCATGCATATTTGCATTAAAAATCCCAAGTGTAAATAAGTACAAAAAGCCGCTAACTTCTCTTATTTTTAATTAATTCATCCTAACAACAATTGATCCCAAACCACCTCCATTATATAGATATTACTAAGTTCATTAAATAAAAAATACAAAAAAATTACTAACCCCAATAAGTGTCAAATAATCCCAAAGTCTAATTTCACATCTGACAGACTAAAACAAGCATATCTCCCTCATACAGTGTCCGATTTTGGTCTACTCACTTTTAACTCCATTTTCAAATACCTTCAAAACAAACTAATTTCATAAAATTCGGAGTCCATTTGTGAAAATTGGGTTTTGGGCCTCTTTTGCGCATTTTGACTTTTTACTATTTTTGACCTGAGTTTTTATGTACATAATTAACCATTTTAATTTTATTTCTTTTTCATTTGTGTTCTTTGATAAAAGTTTTATTAAGCGGCGTAAAAATCCAAATCCAGATCAAAATTGAAATCAAAGAAACTGACTGAGTCCAAGCGTCCGTTGTCGGTCTGTACAAAAATTATGTGTTTCTTACTTTTATTTTATTTTCCCATTTTCTTATTTATTAAAAATCCAAAAAAATTAGATTGGTGTGTAATTAATTTTCTTGTATTTTATAGTATTTTTTCTATAATTTTTATCCTATCTAAAACCACTAAAAAATTATAAAACCCCCAAAATTCGGTTTTCTATACACATGGAATACCACCAAAAATACCACTTCGCACAGGTGACCTCTTTTGCTCCCGAGTCCTTCATGAAAGTTGTAGATCTCGTCGGGACGAACACCTTTTATGAAAAAAAGGTCTCCTTCTATTTCTTTTCTATTTTTCTTTATCATTTAATTTTGAATTTTTTTGGGGGCGCCATGTGGCAGCTCCTAGGCTTGCCACGTGGCACCCCCAGATATCTCTCTCTCCAGCCGCCCCTAGGTCACGTGTCCAGCACGTGACCCCCCACCTTCTTCAACCTTCAGCCGTTATGCCCCCCTCCCCCCACCCCCCTGCCATTCCCCCTCCATAACCCCCGCCGACCTCCTCCTTGTAACGCCTCCACCATGCAATGCCATTAAAGACCTTCGCGTAACGCCCTCCTTCCCCGCCTATAAAGCAGCTCCCTCGCCGGCCGAAAACCCCATCCGCCCTTCCTCCATGGCCGATGACAATGGCCCGACACTAATCATTGAGGCGTGATCCGAAGGTTAGCCTTCGTTGCAGCGCTTCTCTGCTCTGCAGAAGCTTCGAGAACTCCTCGCCGGCCATCTGAAGCGAACATCAAGAGGCGGCCCTTAGCACCTCCAACTTCCAGGCGATACCTTCCTCCATCGACCGCTCAAGCTCAAAGCTCCGCCCTTGTTTCTTAACCTTTGCAGGAACACGCCACCACCTCCGCTCCTCCGCAGCTCGTAGTCGGTCGGACGCCTGCCGCCTGCCGCCTCGCATCGTCTGTCGGCCGAGGTGCGACACCCTCCCCCTTCGGTCGCCCACGACCACCGCCTCACGGTCCCGCCCGCTCGACGCCACCTCCTCTACCGTTCGTCGCCCAGCCTCGGTCTCCCATCGCCTCCGCCGCTCGACGCCACCGCCTCCGCGAGCCGCACGACCAGCGTCTCCACCACCTCGCATCTCCGCCCCCGTGCAGAGGCGCCGCCCCTGCGTGCAAGGCTAATGCCGGCGAGCTTCGCCCCCCATCGCGACGTACAGTCGCCGTTGGATCGGGCGAAGCCCTTGATCAAACGACTGTTGTGCTGCCATGTGGAGGGCCCCCAAGCAGCCCCTCCACACCTGAGGTTCGGGTTATCCGAGCCTCCATCCGCCACCAAGCCTCAGCCTCAGTTCCCCCGAACCACCAAACCACAGCCTCGTCATCCGAGCCTTTGGTTCGGGGCTCCGAACCTCAGGCTCAGCCCCCCGAGCCGCAGCCTCCGCCATCAAGCCCTTGCACGTGCGCGGTTGGAAAAATTGCACGAAAGCCCCTGTTTGTTTCAGAATTTGCAAAAATACCCCCGCATGGGGTAAATTTCAGAAAAGGCCCTCCAACCTTTACAAATTACAGATAAGCCCCTCCAGGGATCTCTTTTGCTAGAAAAACTTTATTTTAATTACATTTTAGTCCCTGAAACTTCATTTTATCATATCTTTTTCATACAAACTCCGTTTGAGCATATAATATGTCATTTTGAAGCTATTTTCATGCTCTATCACTTGGCATAATTTGTGGACAGATTTGAGGCTGTTTACTGATAATTATTATTGATGATATCTGTTGATTATGCATGATGGTTTTGACATATTTGTGCCTTATAAAGATATTCACGATTTATTTTGCAGGGTTTTGATTTATGCAATGATGAAATTGATCTCAGATATGAGGACCTAATTTTTGCAGGGATTAAATCAAGGAGATTTATTAGGTTTATTGATTTGTGGACTTCAAACATTTCTTGAGAGTGAAATTAGAAGTATTTTGGAGATAAAATCATTGCAAGATTAATCTGATATCTATACTTGCATCATGGATTAATTTGATATATCTTGCTGGATTTGATATTATTTGATATGTGATTTCATTTCACGGATATTGATGAATCTTATTTGGATTAAACATCACTAAATCACAGATCCGGTGCTTCATTCTCTCTGTTTAACTTTCTTCATATTGTACCTTTCATCATTGCCTTGCATTGCATTGTATATTTTCTCAACGCAGAAATTAATCAAGCACTAATTAATTATTTAATTTGATTTAAGACCACACAACTAAAAATCACCGTTTCCTGAGTTCGACCTTGGTAGACTTGCCAAGTAAAAATTATTCCACAACATTCAAAGATTGTGGTTTTTGCTGAACCGAATTTGCCTCCTATACTACGACAATTCATCATTATTAAAGAGACAAATTTGACGTTCGTCACCGTCCTCGAAGGTACATTAGAGAACTTGCAGCCAAGAAGAACAGATCGCAGATGTAGTGGGAGAACAAAGACCAAATGCGATGGCGAGAGAGTTTTCTTGCGTGAGAAGAAAACGACGTTGGGGGAAGAATATATAAAAAGACTTGTGTGCCTAGCGCATAGTATTTATCATTTTCCGAAAATGTCCCTCGACAGGCTTGTCCCTTCAGATTTCGAAACCGCAGCTAAAATGAGCCGTTTTGGGTCGAGTCAGATTCCCATTGCGATCGAATCCAAACTAATCCGTCTGATTAATTTAATCGACCAACCAAATGAAACCCGCAACAAAAGTGTCAAGATCCGAATTGACTCTCCCGAGCATGAGCTCGAGCCGGAGCGAAGTGCACATGCGCATGTGTGACCTTCCATTCCTCCTCTCTACTATTGCTACAAGAGCTTGGGGTGTGAACTCATATATAAGTCCACGAAAAGTTTAGAAACACTAGATGTGTTATTAAACTTTCACCCATAACTCTCCTTGTTTCAAATTTGAGAATTCCCAATTTTCCCTCTAATCTATTTGGTTTCCCAATCGAGACCAAATTAACTATATTGTAATTGCATAGACTTTCTAATTAAAACCTAATTACATACTTTAAATACAACACCTACAACTACCGTACCCTACACCTTCCCACCCCCAACCAATACCATACTCAACACCTTCCCTCCCCCACCACCACCACAACCATGGGTGCAGGAGGGATGATTGGGTTCGCCCCCCCTACAAGGACATGCACCACCTCCGATGGCAATGGCAGCAGTTCCAGTGATGGGGTCTCCGTCCCTCAAACTGAGTAGAATCTCTCTCATCGTGGCCATGTCACTGATCTCCTTTGTCTAACCTTTGACCGTGCTCTGGTTGTTTGTTGACAGTGTTTGTATATGTGTGCATGCATTTGACATGAATGAGTAACCCTTTAGTTTCGCACATGTGCTTTTCTTTCTTTCTCTCTCTCTCCTTACACAACACCAAGTGGCTGCCAAAGGTGCTTTGGTTACATTTCTCCTTTTAGATGTGGTGGTGGGCGTGCATTGTCAAATAAAGAGCTGTCGTCATTGGTATCCTTATCTCCATTTTCCTCCCTCCACCTTTTGATATTCTCAATGGGATGGGTTCCTTCCCTGTAAAGCAGGGAATGTTTATAGAATTGGTTTCTATGGTATTTGCATGTATGATTGTTAAAAGCAATTATTCCACAAATTCTAAAATTCTGCTTTCTTCATGCAAGTTTGATGTAATGTCAAAGAATCATGTACTTTAACTAAATTAAATTAACATATTCATTGATGTGCGGCCACATCTGATAAAACCTTAGTTTCGTCTTTGACTATCATGTTATTCATTTGCAAATATACATGTCATATATAATAAAAAAATGATTCAAAAATATTAAATAACTCAAATAAAATTATCATAAATTAAATATACTAATTAAACTTTCATAATAAGGACTTCTTTGTAAGCACCCATTATGAGAACATACTCAGCAAAATTCTTAGGTACTAAATCATTAGCTAATGGATGCTCTATCATAAAATTAGTTCTCACATATTCTATTTATACTCTTTGTTTCTGAACTTCATTCAACATAGTTTCAACACCACGTGCTTTACAACATTAGAGTAGTTTCATTTTTCAAGAAGAAAAAAATATTGCATTATGACAATAAAGACTCAAGAGCTTGACAATACTATCACCATTTCCAAGTCTTGATATGAAATTGAGCAACCGTAATACTTAGAAATTTAAACTTAGAGCATGCTATCAATTTAGCCTCCATCATGGACTTAGAAATGATTGTTTACTTCACACTTTTTTCATGACATTACTCCTCCCGCAAGTCAAAATACTTAACTGAAGTTTGATTTCCTTGTGTCAATACATACCGAAAATATTAATATGAATTTTGATAATATTAGGATTAACTGATCACTTTAACATAAGCATGCATATGATCTTTGATGCACTATAAATATGTAGTTGAAAACTTTCTTTACAACTTTCTAGTGGTCAATAGCAAGATTACTTTAATGTTGATCCAACAAGCTAGTGGCAAACCTAATGTTAGATTAAGTACATATCTGAGCATACATATAATTCTTCCAACCACTGATGCACAAGGAATCCCTTTCATTTTTCACGTTCCAATTCATTCTCTGAACATTGATGTAAAAATAAATTTATCCCCTTTTGGAATAACTCATTTGGAGCTTTGTCTTGAATCTTTCCAAAACCTTTTCAATATACCTTCTGAGACAATCCTAATCAACA
This sequence comes from Ottelia alismoides, assembly GCA_037367405.1. NCBI lineage: Eukaryota > Viridiplantae > Streptophyta > Magnoliopsida > Alismatales > Hydrocharitaceae > Ottelia > Ottelia alismoides. Next base: position 71,259 of record JAZKJV010009458.1, on the reverse strand, counting down.
ATCCTTATTATCAATATTGGAATATTTCTATTCCACTTACAAAAGATGTCAAACCTATATCTTTCGTTTGAAAGTTTTTGGGAAGACACTTCTTTTTATTATGTAATAATTCCTAAATTAGTTACTATCGATAAAATATATCGACATATAAAACTAATATAATAAATTTTCTCCCGTGAAATCTCATATTTTCATTCTAAATTTCAGAATATTTCTGCCAACTGAGAAATACAAAGCCAATTTGTAGAAGTCATCGAGACCTTTCTAAAAAGTCCAAGAATGTCAAATTCCAAGTTTTCTAGCTCATGTTATTAGTGTTTTAAGATGAAGGGTCAAGATCCATATATGGACTCGAACCATATTTGAAGCAGATCCGAATTTCACATCTTTTTCTATAAATATGAGATAGTAGGCTCCCCTCTCAAAAATCTAGCCACCCATCATCTCTTCCGATACTCCAATCGCAACGAGAATGCGCCATGAAGGTGACCTCAAGCTCCCCTATGTATTGGTGGTCTCGGATCGTCGATCCTAACACCTTCCCAAATGGTGATTGCGAATCTCCAATGACTTTTTCGGTGAAACATGTGGTGCTCTCGTGAGGCAAGGGAACATCCTCGGAGGTAATGAAGTTTTATACCTCCTTGTTGTTGGCTTCACACGATTTTCAATCCAATATTTCGAACATTTTTAGAGCCTTATGTATCCTTATACCATGAGTCTTAAATTGTAATAACGACCCTTTCCTGACAGTACTTGAGGATTGAATACACGCCAGAGGGAGGGGTGAATGGAGTATGACAGATTAAAAATTCTTTTTGCAGAAGTAGAGGACAAGCAATCCAATCCAATCAGAAACAACAACCACAATGCACCGTATATTAACATGGAAATCTGGGTGGGTAAAAATCACACTCCAAGCCTTCCTGACTAAGGATTTCCGATTAACCGAGCCAACCAACTATTCCACTATATCATGAGATATTTATATGGATATCTCAACTTATTACAATCACAAATCTCACAACTCGGATTACACACAAAAGTCACAACTACAACTAAGCTATTTGCGGCACCGTTTGAGGCTTCACCTCGAGCTTCCTGTAGAGAGAACCCCGAGAGTATCTGCATAAGAATGTTAGCTTGAACAAGGTCAAACAATTATCTAAGCTGGTAAAATAAACAAGTAGCAATAATCAATAATCAACAAAAAGGATATGTCACAAGAAATGTAAATACTTGATTTTAAAATATGTATCTCTAACAGAAATGAAAGCTATATAATTGAAAAATATCATCGAAATTTTCCTAAGTAGTTTCAAGGGAATTTATACTTGCACATAGAGAACTTGAGGAACTTGCTACAGATCAAGACTAGCTTTCAACATAGAAATATTCTCTCATAAAGATATGAACACTCGAGAAAAAGAGATATGGAGAAGAATACCCAAATTGAGTTGTGTATCGGAATGAGGAGATAGAAGTATCTTTTTATAGGATTAAGCCATGTAGCCATTAGAATCAAAAATAAAATAAAAATTTTAAATATGGAATGATCGATCAAGACAAAGGTCATGATCGATCAATGCTAAAATGATCGATAAGATAAAATACATGATCGATCAAAGGACATGTTACATGATTCAAAAATAAAAAAAGTTATTGATGATAAAAAGTGACTCATCGATAAATTAAAAGTAACGGTCAAGAATAGACAACTTTCAAAAATGATCAATCAAAACTAAAGACATGAGCGATTAATGTGTCTTATCTATCATACAGAAATCAATGATCGATCAATTCAAAGTATTCATCATCTTGCTGCAAAATGATCGATCAGTGAAGCACCATGAGCGATCAATGAATGATTGATAAACTAAATTTGCAATGAGCGGTCAATGGAAGTATTTGACTTAGACTTTGTTGTGAGAACATTGACTTGACCAATAACAATATTGACTCTTTGTGTACATCATAAAAGGCACACGGTTTGAATTCTATTTAGAGCACGTTTGATGATTACACAATATGTACAATAAAAATACTTGACAACAAATAATATGACTAGAAAAATATCTGAAGAGCTACTGTTGAAGTCTTGAACTTTGTCTGAAGATCCTATAAAAACAATACACTTTGCAAGTAAAGATAATATGTGTGTCAGCTTTGAAACAAGAGTAAACAAGATTGTAAAAATGTCCTCCTTTTTAAATATGATAAAACAATACACTTTAGTTTTAAAAATAATTTTGCAATCAATTTAATTTTAATTTTCTCCTCTTGAAGCTAAGATCTCAAAATCTTAACTTTTTTAAAACAAACCATTCATTTTAGTTATCTTTCGTTTTATCTTCTCCCTCGTTTTGTCATGATTAAAAAGAACACAAGCAAGCCCAAAAGAATGATAAACATTAAACATAAACTTCATTTATGAGAAAGTAGCATTACATAACATAGAAAAATGACATAGAAAAGCATACATAGTGTGCCACTAAAAAACAATAGAGAATCGAGAAAGAACAACGAAGCATATGAATCAAAGTTGAAGTCAACCATATCATCATTTTCTTCTTCTTCTTTAGACTCAGTCTCAGCTTCTTCTTCTTCTTCTTCGGAAATTTCTTCGATGACAAGCTCTTTTTAGTGTGAAATGATGAAGGAGGAACATAGGGCATGGTTTGGGGAGAGGGGTGAGAAGGAGGTGTTAGGACTCTAGCGTAAGGAGGAGGAACATGAGTAGGAGCAACCTTAGAGGGATGGTGGGAGGAGGAGGAATTCTTTGACTTAGAGCTTCTCCATTCTATCACTGAGACAATAGAGGATCTCGATTTGATCATTCTAGAATGTCACAAATTCATTTGAAAAAATGAGCCATGTTAATATTATGGGACATTATATCTTTCACACTCTCTTGTTGATGTTTCAAAAGGAGCGAGATACCATGAGCTATGTCATGAGAGGAAAGAACTTGACTAGGGGAAAGATGTTGGTTTTGATATTTCCAAGAATAGTCGAAGGTTGAGTACACTGGACATCAAGGGTGATGTACATAACTTGTAAAGTGAGATGTTGGCGCTAGGAGGAAGTGATTTAGTTGGTTGGAAGGGGCTTGAGAAGGAGGATTATCTCGGACAGTTCGTGAATACTTCATTGAGTCTTCATCAAAGGGCTCAACACGTCTAATCTTCCTAGGGTATTCCACATCCTCAATGGAGAAATAAGTCATGATGTGACAAATCAAAACTTCAAGAGGTAAGAGGTTTAAAGGAGGAGTGGCAAGGATAGAAACAAAGTAATGGCTCCAATTGAGAGGTAGTTCATTCACAAAAATGTAAATTAAGAGTTTGGATATCATTGACATACTTAACGTTTGTATGTCTATGATTGATGGCCCAAGAAAGGATGTGATTAAGAAAGGGAGGAAGAAGGTAAAGATAAGGTCCAGAAACATTACGGTCCTCTTCAAAAGCTCTCGTGGTAAGGAGACACTCTTGTTTTGTGTCGTTAGATATATTCATGTCTCTTGCCAAGTAATAGTTCACTATATGTCCCACAAACAAACAATTCAAAATAATAGAAATTACATGTTCGTCAATGCAAAAAGACCTACCGTGAATGCGAGAGTGAAGGCGGTAGTTCCTCGAATCACCAGTCACCTTCAAATTCATGTAGAACTGTATGATAACGATGTGAGAGATACTCATGATGTATGAGCTCTCAAATCCTGAGTAGCACGAACGGTCGAAGAAATTGTGAAGGAATTTATGCACATAGATGTCACTCGTCATCGGAAAGCAGTCTGTGAAGATTCTCCAAAGAATTTGATGTCAAACTATGACATAGATGAGAGTGAAAGCAACGATTCATTTGTGTTCTTCGGTGGAGGGAGTGGATCGATGAGGAGGACAATTCGATGGAGGAACGATGTTTGGGGGAAATTTCGCTAAAGCAAGATCAAGATAGAATCAGGAATAATCAGAAAGATAAAAACAAGAGAAAAAGTTTCCTAACTAACTAGTATGATTGATCATTGAAATCAGTCTGATCGATCATTCGATTATCGATCACAGGACAAAGGCTGATCTATCAAACGGTGCTCCGAAGATTCACAAAACTCGACAATTTTAGTAGAGAACTCGTTTCTCAATGTGAGGAGAAATGATAGGGTTAGGTTACCTTAAATAGAAAGGCTGAAGAGGGTGTCAAAAGAGGGAAATCCAAGTTTGAAAACTTCGAATTTTGAATTTTGAGATAAAAAGGTGATTTGACGTGTGCCACGCATCAATAAACACAATTGGTGGTTGAGAGAATTAAGGTGGCATGAGAGTTGAGGATATATGGATAAAACACAAAAATCTCATGCTCGAATTTATCGATGAGTCCGATCCTCTATGATCGATCAATGAATGATCGATTATGCCAATTTAAATAATCGACTAATTGATTTTTTTTGACAGAAGATTGAATTAAATCAGATCTTTATAAAGATCCAATTCTCTTCTTAATTTCTCACATCGAGTAGTAGCTAAAGGTTTAGTGAAAATGCATGCTAACTACTTATCTATTGAGACGAAATTCAAACAAACTTCTTCGTTTAAGACATGTTCATGAAGAAAGTGATGACAAACATATACGTTTAGACCTAAAGTGATTGATAGGATTTTTTTCAAAGTTAATAGAGCTAGTATTATCACAAAAGATTTGACTTTGGAGAAAGATAAACCAAAGTCGGTAAAAGTGTTTCTCATCCAAAGTAATTAAGAACAAGTTAAAGCTGTTGCAATATATTCAGCTTCAGTTGTTGAAAGTGCAACACAACTCTGCTTTTTAGAAAATCATGATATTAAAGCATTTCCCATAAATTGACAAATACCACTTGTACTTTTTCTATCTGTACAACTACCAATGTATTCTACATTCTATACGTGAAGAGATCCATGATGCTTGTCTTAGTATAAAATAAATCAAAATTATAAGTAGCGGCTAACGAACGAAAGATTCTTTTAACAGCTTTGAAGTGACTTTCTTTAGGATACAATTGAAAATGTGCAGTTAAACAAGTGTTGGAAAGTATATTAGGTCTACTTTATGTTAGATAGAGTAGGGATCCAATCATACCTCGGTGCTCTTTTGTGTCGAGAATCTTACCTTCTTCATTTATATCCAAAGAGCAAGATGGATATAGAGGAATAGGTTTCTCAGAAGACGAAGTAAACCAAACTTCTTTAGCAAATTCTTTGTGAACTTTTTCTGTGAGAAGAAAGTCTCATTCTCAAGTTGACAAATTTGAAGACCTAAGAAAAACTAAAGTTCTCCAACTAAACTCATCTCGAAAGCATCCTGCATAAGATCAGAGAACTCTTTGCATAGAGATGCATTAGTAGAGCCAAACACAATATTGTCAACATAAACTTGAACGAGAAGTATATCACACCTAGCTGACTTAACAAATAAGGCGCAATCTACATTACCTACTTTAAAACCAGAGGTGATAAGGTAGTCTCTTAGCCTATCATACTACGCTCTCAAAGCTTGCATAAGTCCGTACCGAGTTTTTCTAAGTTTGAAGACAAAGTCATGGTGATTAGAATCTTCAAAATTTGGAGTCTGCTTGACATAGACTTCTTCCTTAAGCATTTGGCTTGGGAGAAATGGATTCTCACTTTGGGGGAAAACAATGAACTTTAATGAAACAAAAATGAAATCAATGGAATCAAAAACTTAAACTCCATGAAACCAAGCATTGAAAAGGGGAGAAGAGGGTTAGAGGACGAGGATGGGGCATAGGAGGAGGGGCAGAGGATGGGGAGGAGGAGGGGGGTGATGAATCCACATTTCATCATCTTTATTCTATCATTTTGGCACCAAAAACCCTAGCAAATGCCTGTAAATAGCATTAAAACCATCATCTTAGCATTCATACATGTGCATTCAGATTGTGTATAAATCACTGTAATTAAGGCCAAAATTATAGAATAAATAAAGAAAAGAAAAAGAATAAAATATTGTAAATATTTTATGACCCAAAACCCCCGAGACCTAGGCATCTTGATGAACAGGTCAACAAGGAATAAAGTAGGGGGAGATAAGGTCAGAAATACAGTCAAAATACCTATACATTCTATTCATTCTTTATTCATTTTGGGACCTATTTTTGGTTCCACTTTTTATTCATCAAATAAAGAAACTTTGTACATGAAAGTTGTAGATAAATTAATAAAGAAAAATACAAAATTGATTTCACTGAAAAATAATGTACAGATGAAAAGTTCTGGTCTGAATAAGAATCCAAAATCCCAACTTCCCAGACCCGTATCTCACAAACGACAAATCCAAATGCAGTGTACTCACCTTTAATTGTATATAGAATAAAATAATCTACCCAATGGTGGTGGTTTCGCATTTGGCGGAGCTACGGTTTGAAAGTTGACTTTTGGACCCCCATTGTATACCTGTACATATTAAAATATTCAATTTATTATTTATTTATTATTTTTACAATTTTATATTTTTATAATGTTGTAAATAATACTTATAATAATTATGTACATTAAAAGAAGAATAAAAACACAATTAAAATACAAATAAAAATAATTGTATATATCCAATACACAGGTACTTTACCTATATACATACCTATGTAAAATATACTTGTATTTTATTAAATATACAAGACACATCAGAAAAATAAAATAAAAATATCTTTATGTATATAAAAGCATCTTGTAATTTTAGAAAATAATAAACACAAAAAAATAAATTAAAAATACAAAATAAAAATAAAAGTATTAAAATACATAGGTAATATACCTATATAAGGCTAAAAAGTGAACTTGTAGAAATATGTATCATAAAAATAAATAAAAACCATAATAAAATACTACACAAAATAACAAATAATTTTCATTTTATAACTTTAATTTAATTCGATTTATTTCTATTTTTAAGTGAATTAATAAATCATTTTTTATTCTCTTTCTTCTGGTTGGTCCACGTGGACCAACCAGGAGCTAGCGACTGTTGACCGGCGGGTCAACAGTCTGTCTTCTTCCTCCCAACCCGTAGCGCGCGACGTTTTCCCCCTTGTCTTCGCGCCTTTTTCGAGGCTGCGCCGCTCATCCTCTGCGGCCGCTTCCTTCACGAAACCTCTTCCTCGATCAATCACCTCCATCGCCGACTCCTCAGATCTCCCCAGATCTGCTCGATTCGCTCGTGATCTTCCCTCGAAGTCACGCACTCCACCATCTACTTAACCAAACCCCCCTCTTCCTCTCCTCGTTTGAACACCTTCGGTCCACCCTTCCTCGCTCCGCTAGTGCTCCAAGTCTTCCTGGAGGTGACAGCTCCAGCAGCATCCACTCAGCCATAGCAGAGGAAGTCGGAGGCGTCTCCAGTATCTCCCCCAAACCAGGCGGTCGAGGTAACCTTCCCTCCGATTTATATCGTTGAGGATGCCATCTCCCCTGTTTATTTTGCTTTAGTTAGCTTAGGTTTAGTCTAAGGATCAAAAACCCCAAAAAAATCTCGAGTTTCCTCGCTTCAATCACCGATTCACCCATTTGGCCGGAACGCATCTCCGGCCGACCATCGTCCCGACACTCCACACACCCCCGCTTCCATCCAGAGGTCCAGGCAGTTTGCCCTGGACCTCCTAATCGTTTTTGCAGGTCAAAGTTCTTCGATTCGCGCCTGGAGGCAGTTTTGGAACCTCGCCGGAGCTCGCGAAGCCCCCCCAGCTCCGCCGACCGCCAGCGAGTACCTCGGCCTTCGCCGAGGTGTTTTGAAGCCACCAGGAGACAGAGACAGACCTCAGGAGGTCGCAACCCCATTTTGAAGCTTCCAGATCGTCGGAGGCCCGAGAACGAGCTCGGGGAAGTTCGCCCTCGCCGGCGCTCTTCCCTGTTCTTCCTCCGAGCTTCCCCGCCGTCCGATTGGGGCACCCCTCCAGATCAACCAGCCACCGTCCGATCTCCATCTGCCTCAGCCGTCCGATCTTCATCGCAGCATCTAATCTGGACCACTGAATCGAAGCGGTATCGGCTGATCAGAAGCGTCCACGTGTTTAAGTGAAGCTACATTCGCCGTTGGATCGCGCCAAGCGTGGGTATTTTGCAGCATCACCCCCGCACCTTCTTGCATTTTCGTTCAGTACTTAAAATTGCAGATGTAGTTTAAAAACTTCGGGACTTATTGCATGTCAACCCTCAGTATTTTGTAATATTACAGGGACACCCCTGCCAGGTCACGTGTGCTCACGCACGTGTCTTGGCAATTTTGCAGGGAACCCCCTCCGGGTTTGAACATTTATCTTCAGTACCTTAAATTCCATGTTTAGTATAATATTTCTTGGACATATTGCATACTGAGCCCCCTAGCTTCTGATATTTGCAAAAATACCCTTCCCAGGCGCGTGCAAGTCACGCGCCCTGGTGGGTTAATTGCTCAAACACCCTTGCGGGTTTTGGTATTTAGACTTGATCCATTAAATGCAAGATACTGTTATATATTTTGTGGAAACTTTGCATGTTTGCCCCTGGATGTTGTGATATTTACACTTATACCCCTGCCAGGCCTTATTAATATTTGGAAGCTTGTTCTAATTATTTAAAACACCATTTAGCCTCCTAAAAATCCACAAAAATAGGCTTAAGTTCCTGGATAGGTGTACTTTAACGCTATCTAATTAGTTTTTGATTTTATTTTATTTTCCTATTTATAAAAAATCAAAAACAGCCTTTTTGTGTACTGTCTACCTTAGAAAATACCAAAAAAATAGCAAAACACCTCTAAAAATTCCAAAAAAATCACCTAGTGTCTATTTTATCCTATTTTAGTGTCAGTCCAAAAACCACTAAAAATATCAAAAGAAAAACACTAAAAAAATTAAAAACACTCAAAAACTTCAAAAAAATATATAAAATAGTAGAAAAACCCAAAAATAGCAAACTCAGCTTCTGTTTCTTCCTTATTTTGTTACTTTTATTAGAAAAATAGTGTGAAATATTTTTGCTACTGGTTGCTATTTTTAAATTACATTTTACTCACAGCCAGCCTTGTTTGCACTGTTTTCTCTTATTTCAGACTTTAAAAATACCAAAAACATCTTGAAAAATCCCCAAAAATCACAAAAACAGTAAAAAACCTTAAAAATACCAAAAACATTTATTTTCTGAATTTTTGAGTATTTTTGCACATTTTTATAAATATCTTAGCTTGCCTTGTATTATATCCCCTTGTTTTCCAATATTTGAAAAAGAAAAAAAAATATATAAAATATAAAATATAAAAATCAGAAAATTAAAAATCAAAATACAAAATTAAAAATTAAATAAAAAGAAAAAAATTAAAAAAATTAAAAACCCACAAAAACATTTCTTTGTTTGATTGCTTAGTGTAGACACATCACACACTCACTCACTTGTGCATTCATTTGCTTGGCCTACACTGTTTGCTCCCTGTGTTCGAACTCTCTGCATACTTGCCCTTTACATCATTTGTGCAGAGTTAAAAATAAATTTGACTCCACACCTGTTTTTCATTGATTGATATTTGATTGTGGGTTCATTGTTGACTTTAGTTCGAGATTTATCGTGAGTCGCCACAGCGACGGTCGTCTCCGCCTTGTGTGAGACACCACTTTTAGACCACGTGAATTTCGGCTAAATCAAATGGCGCCGTTGCCGGGGAGCAACAGCGAGTAGTTCATTTCTTTGTTGATTGTGTGTCGATTGTTTACCATAGCTGCATTTACCTCTCTTACACTCTTAGTCTATTTTGATTGAGCTTTCTGACCATTCTCTTTCTTGTCTTCTTGCGAGGGACCGCGGAGCAAGGCGGATCGCCTAGGTGACCCGAAGCAACCTTGGGACGCGGAGCCGGCTATTCTTGAGCCAAGCCGGCAGTAGAGAGCAGGAGGAGTGAGATTGAGTGGTAGTTTAGCTTGCATTTATTTTTGTGAGAGAGAGACTATTAATTTGTAATAATACAGGTACCTTGGACTTGGACACTTAGACATCCGGGCCTAATTTCCAAGTGTTTGTTCACTTGGGGGCTCACCGCAGTTTTGCCGCGTTTTTACCGATTGTCATTTTCCGGTTTTGATTTCCTTTTTCACTTTATTTTGTGGATTGAGCTCTTAGATCTAGGTCCTGCTTGACTCGAGTAGAATAGGTCCAAACACTTAATTATCTTTGCATGCTCCTATAGTACGTTTTGGACTTAGACTAATTAAACAGTTAGCGTGTAGCTTCCAAATCCACGCGCCGCGAGCTCATACCCGAACAAGCGCTTTCTCCTACTCCAAATGTGTTGGGCAGAGGAGGGGTGAGCCAAGACCGGACACTCGGATTAGAAGTTATTAGCTAGCTTGTGGTTCTTCACGCTAGCAGTTGCCTAATCTAGGACGATTTCCGTGTGCATACCGGCATATAGTATAGGTTTAAAAATTTCTGCTTTGCATCCCGCATGGAGAGAGCTGGGATTCGCTGTAAGTCTTCTAACTTTGCACGCATCATTTAGGCACAAAGGTGAGATTTCCATCTTTGTGCCGACTTGCACGGCTTTTCCGACTCTTTTCTCCCTCTGTTTTTGGACAAAGTAGGACCAAAAAGAAAATACAAAACCGTTAGGCGCTTGTTTGAATTTACTCAAAAGAAGCGATAACACCAAAAAAAACTAAAAAAGGGACTGCTAAGAAAACTTGACCAAAATAAAAAAGGTAATTGGATTCATTGCTTGGGGTGAGTAATACCCTCACTTGTATTCAGGTTGCATGGGAAGGTCTCCTTCCAAGTGAGGTGAGCGCTTCGTAAGGATTAGAGCCAAAAACCCAGCTTGTGGCTGCCTTGTGTATCGCCTGGATTACCGAAGTATTGGCGCTTCTATCGTACGTAGACGAGTAGGGCCTGGTCAACATTGGTGACTCTCTATTGTGAGAGCATCGACCTTGTCCGAAGTATCGAGCATAGGCCACGCCTTCACGGGGGTGTCTGTCTCATCGTCTTGCGTCCGAGTAGGTTCTTGCACGCTCACGGGTGATTCCGTTGCGAGCGAGTTCCGAAGTATTGGTTTCGCCTATTGGCTTCCTCTCTTATTCTTTGGCTGAGTAGGGATCCAGGAAGGGTTACAAGGACCTCAACTGCACAAGCTACAGGTTACACAGGAGGAGGACAAGTACGGGATACTTTTCCGGCAGTACTCTCTCTCCTATAGGCGTAGCGTTCTAAGGACTCGTTAAAAGATAAATTCCTGAATCAAGCTAAAACTGAAAAGATAAAAGCCGAACCTTCACGGCTTCATGTGTTGAGTTGGTGAACTTACCCTTGCCTTGTGTTTGATTGCTAGATTTGTTTAGGTCAAGATCAAAAACACAGCACAATTGTGCGCAATTTTGTTGCATCTTATTCTTCTTCTTCTCTTGCCTTTCCTCTACTCTTCTCAATAATCAAGATGATGGGACGGAGATCTCTTAGGCCGACCCTGTCGGCACCGCTATCCCGCACTCCCCCTTATTCATCTAGGACTACCTCGGAGAGTCCGCTCTCCGAGCCTGAGTATACATCCGCCCTGTTCCCCCTCGACCATTCTTCCCACTCTCCTTCTATCAGTCCAATTGTTTCAGAATTCAGTGCATCACAGAGTTCAGATCATTCTACAGCACCTGAGATGGCCTCTTTTGCTTTTACAGAAGATCCAGTCATGTCGGACAGAGGCGAGCATGAAGATGATCATGAGCACCCTCCATTCGTATTTGATCAGGCAGCCATCAACAATTCGTTGTTAGCATCCCTGGAAACCATGCAGAGACAGATCCGAGACCAGGGGACATTTATGGGTGATCTCATGCGAGAGATAGCGCAGATGAGAGAAGACCGTGCTGGCGGAGAAGGTGGAGGAGGAGGACCCGATGCAGGAGGAGACAATCCAGGCGGCGAGCGACCGCCACAGACCATCATGAGGGAATTGCATAACCCAGCTTCATCCCTCACTCACCGATGGATTCGACTCCCACCTATCCATGGAGACTTCGAGCTTCGGCACAACACAATTCAGATGCTACCCAAGTTCCATGGGTTGCCGACCGAAGAGCCGCACCTCCACCTCCAAGAATTCGAGATGATTTGCAGCACCATCCATGATCGGTTGATAACCGAGGACACAATCAAGATGATCGCCTTTCCATTCTCTTTGGTTGACAGAGCCGCCTATTGGCTCAAACATCTTGGGCGTTTCGTTGACACATGGGCAGATCTCCGGGCCGCATTCCTGAAGAAGTACTATCCTCTCGGCCGGACCAACGCAGCAAGAGCAATGATAAGCAACTTCGTCATGATCCCAAACGAACAATTCCATGAAGCCTGGGATCGATTCAGAGAGCTCATCGACCGGTGTCCCCACCATGATATTTCCAAGCCCAATCTCGTTCAGAGTTTCTTCTGTGGGCTGACACCGGAGCTGCAGGGGCTAGTGAACGCCTCTTGCGGTGGGTCTTATTTCTCCAAGGGAGAAGACGACGTCTGGGCCATCTACGAAGGCATGGCAGAGAACTCCACAGTGATGACCCAGGCCCGAGTCTATACACAGCAGAAGCCCCCGCAAGGAGCGGGATCATTTCAGAGGATCGCTCGCATCGATGCCGGTCCCAACACAGTGTCGGTAGCCGCAGCCCAAGCCGAATCAGCCGCAGCCGACATGGGCATCATCAGTGAAAAGCTGGACCGCATGGAGATCCTTGAGAAGAAACAAAATCAAGGCATGGCCCAGATGGACCAAATTGCCAAGACAATGAGTGACCTGAAAACTCAGATTCTCTGCATTCAGGAGGCGCAGACCCATTCACAACAGCCTCCCAGGTCACAGGTTGCTTCCAGCAGCAACAATTCCAACCAGGCCTCTACCTCATACCGTCAGGTAAACCATATTCAGGCAGAGCCGGTTCCCTTGCTGCAGTACCATCCAGAGCGACCGCCATCTTCGGACACGCAGATGGTGGTCTATCAGCCGGAGCAACCACTGGCAGTTCTACCTCCACCCTCTTTTGAGCAGGAACCGTTGATGGAAGTCAATGGGATTTGGTACGACCGGTACCCTCAGCCAGCGATTCGTAGGGATCACCCCGGATTCCGTTGGGGTAATGGTGCTTCCTCTTCCCAACAGCAGAACCCTGCCCAAGGATACCAGAACAGCCAGCCACAGCAACAACACCAGCAGCCCCAGTATGCCCAACCGCAGCAATATCACAGTGGTCCTCGTCCCAACTATCAGGGACAACAGTGGAGGCAGCGCGAGCAGCCTCAGCGTTTTCAGAACCAGCCTCCCCAGTACCAGCAGCAGCCTCGTTTCCAGCAGGGAAACTCATCCGGTTCTCAGCCCCATTCCTTTGAGAACCCCGCTCTTGATGATCTTGCCCGCTTGCTATCTGAACAGCAAGCCTCCTTCAGGCAAGAAATGGATGAGTTCCGGCAGGAGATGCGGAAGATTATGAAAGGCAAAGCCGCCATACCAGCTCAGATCGAACCAAATCCGAACAATTTCAAAAGGAAGCCTGAGCAGGTAGAGTTTTCAGAGGATACCCCTCCTAGTGACTATGAGAATGATGTGAATAATATCTATTATGATGCTGATTTTGTTACTACTAGGAGCGGTAGGATACCCGCCGGCGGCGTCTCTTCTGAGCGACAACCGGATGGAGAACCAGGAGCGCCAGAAGAGCAGAGCAGCGGTACTGATGCCGCTAATGATGATGTAGAAGAAGGTGGTGCTGAAGCCACCAATGATGGAGTCCAGGACGACGGTGCTGATGCCGTCGTGATACCAGATGAAGACGGTGGTGCTGATGCCACCATTTTTGGTGCGGAACCAGAGAGCGGTGCTGATGCCGCAGAGACAGGTGCCAGTGGTGGTACTGAGGCCACCACATCTCCTTTTGTTGAAACTCCAGCTGTGGTGTCACCACGTTTTGTATCTTTGGACTGTGATCAAAACAAAAACAACAAAAATATGAATAAAGAAAAGGTTCCTGTTCAAATTACGGATCCATATGTATTGAATGATGATGTTGGTATGGATTCCCCTTCTTCACAGGCACAGGAACCTATTTCTAGTCCTCCATCTGAGGAGGCCCCTACCATCCCCTTTCCAGAGGCACTCCGCCGAGCGAAGGGGAATAAAAAAGAAAATCCCAAAAAGAACCAAGAGGTAGAGTTCGGCAATCAGATGATTGACAGGTTTCACGTTCAGCTGACTCTACGAGAAGCATTTGAGCATATCCCTTTCTTCAAAAAGAATCTGAGAGAGACAACCACTGTCAGAAGAAAGCGGAGGCACAGAGATCAGATCCATATGCTCACACATGACACTTGCTGCACCATTCAGAACAAGTTGCCAGCCAAGAGACCAGATGCAGGAGCTCCCTATGTCAGATGCGAGATTCAAGAGCAACAGTTTGATCGTACTCTATTAGACAGCGGCTCTTCAATCAACCTCCTTCCGGCAGCCTTACTCAAGCAATTTGAGTTCGGCACTCTTCATCGAAGCAGAACAGTCCTTCAGTTCGCTGATAGGTCGATAAAGAGGCCGAAGGGGTTGTTGAAAGACGTGGTCGTTACCATTCAGGGCCTGAAATTCCCCGTGGACTTCGTTGTGTTGGACATGGAGATCCCTGAGTCGGTAACCGATGCCCCCATCATCCTCGGACGCCCATTCCTGGCCACAGCCAAGGCGGTGACCGACCATGATTGCGAGAAGGTATGTTTTCGCGTAGAGGGCGAGACCATACAAATAGAAACGATCGAGGAAACCAGAGCCAGAGAGTTAGAATGCTCCGAGCAGTCCAGCGAAGCCGCGCAGATGACAGAGGAAGAGCTAGACGTCCACCAGGTTCGTGATTTTGAAATGACTGATGATGAATCTAACTGGAAAGACCCTGTAGCACCGACTCTCGCCTTGCCTACCGAATCATTGTACCTCAAGCTCATGGCAATCGAAGGTCGGGAGAGCACATTCCTGGATACGGATACACCTGAGGCTGACAGCATCGTGACGAATGGTGCCGATGCTTTCAATTCATGTTCTTCTGTTTCTGATACCTCATATTCAGACATTGAATGGGCCTATTTCGATGATCCGTTGTCTTGTCTGATTCATTCTGAACCAGCAACCATGACAGAGTGCGAGCCCGTACAGTACATTGATAATTCAGTCAGCCGCCTTTCGTCAGAAATTCATGCCGAGCGAGAGTTCTCTCATGCAGACCTGGTAGCATTCACCCAGACATATCAGAAGCCAGATCTGCCACCTCCCAGTTGTCCTGAAAGAAAACCTCTTCCGCAGTCAATGAAGTATAGATTCCTTGCAGGTGAACCAGATATGCACCCAGTCATTATCTCAGCAGATTTGACTGGAGAACAAGAATCTCGTCTGATGGAGGTTCTTGAAAGAAATCGCAAGGCAATCGGATGGAATATAGCTGACCTCAAAGGGCTGAGCCCGAAGCTGTGCTCCCACCACATCTATCTCGAGGATGACGCTAAGCCATCGCGCGAATTCCAGCGACGGCTGAACCCGAATCTTCGAGAGGTTGTCATGAAAGAAATCTCAAAGTGGTGGAGTGCTGATTTCATCTATCCCATCTCCGACTCAAAATGGGTAAGTCCGTTACATGTGGTACCCAAGAAGACGGGTATCACAACAGTTGTCAACGAGTTCGGAGAAGAGGTCGCTACCAGAGTACCAACTTCTTGGAGGGTCTGTGTGGACTACAGACGATTAAATGAGGCCACCAAGAAGGATCACTTCCCGCTGCCCTTCCTTGATCAGATTATCGAGCGGTTAGCCGGGAAGAGCCATTACTGTTTTCTTGATGGGTACTCTGGATATAATCAAGTGGCCATTGCGCCCGAAGACCAGGAGAAGACGACTTTCACCTGTCCGTTTGGGACTTATGCTTTCAGACGGATGCCCTTTGGTCTATGTAACGCTCCGGCGACATTCCAAAGGTGCATGTTGTCCATTTTCTCGGACATGGTGGGTAACTGTTTAGAGGTCTTCATGGATGACTTCTCGGTCTATGGCGATGGGTTTGATGCTTGTCTTGACTGCCTAGATCGTGTGCTGAAGCGCTGCATAGAGGTCAATCTAGTCTTATCCTGGGAGAAGAGTCATTTCATGATGACTCAAGGGACGGTCCTTGGGCATATCGTCTCCCACAGGGGCATGGAGGTCGATCCTGCCAAGGTGGATATCATCAGAAAACTCAATCCACCGTCCAATTTGCGTCAGTTACGGTCTTTTCTGGGGCATGTCGGTTTCTACCGACGGTTTATTCAGGACTTCAGTCGAATTGCCCGACCGCTTACTGACTTGCTGACCAAAGACACCGAGTTCATTGTTAATGATAAGTGTCTTCAATCATTTGAGACTCTCAAAAATATGGTTATTTCAGCTCCTGTCCTTCAGCCACCCGATTGGTCTCTCCCATTCGAGATCATGACGGATGCTTCAGATTTTGCCGTTGGGGCTGTGCTTGGACAGAGGAGGGATGGATTACCGTTTGCCATTCACTACGCCAGCCAGACCTTAGATGCCGCTCAAAGGAATTACACTGTGACTGAAAAAGAAATGCTGGCCGTAGTCTTCGCTCTTGATAAGTATCGATCTTACATTCTCGGATCTAGAGTAACTGTTTACACCGATCATACCGCCATCCGGTATTTAATGGCCAAGAAGGATGCCAAAGCACGTCTTACCAGATGGATCCTTCTACTCCAGGAATTTGATATTGAGATTAAGGACAAACCTGGAGTCAAGAATGTGGTGGCGGATCATCTCTCCAGATTGGAGAATCTTGAGGAATCTGAGCCCAGCGCACCTATCACCGAGACGTTCCCAGATGAGGCGATCTTAGCTGTCACCTCTCTCCCATGGTACGCCGACTTTGTAAACTATCTTGTTGCCAAGACAGTCCCTCAGGGTTGGCCCAGGCAGAAACTTGAGACCTTCCTAGCTAAGGCCAAGTTTTACCATTGGGAGGATCCCGTCCTTTATCATGAAGGAGGGGATAGTATCTGGAGGAGGTGCATTCCTCAAGAAGAGCAGCATAGCGTCCTCACATACTGCCACAAGCTTGAGGCAGGAGGACATCATTCAGGAAAAAGGACAGCACAGAAGGTGCTTCAATCCGGCCTATGGTGGCCTACTCTCTTCAAGGATTCTGATGAGTTCGTGAAGGGATGTACTGACTGTCAGAAAATGGGAACCTGCGGACAGAGAGACATGATGCCCATGCAACCTATTCACTTCTGTGAAGTTTTTGATGCATGGGGGATTGATTTCATGGGCCCATTTCCTAAGAGTCAGGGATTCGAGCATATTTTGCTCGCTGTAGATTATGTCAGTCGATGGGTTGAGGCCATCCCCGCCCGAGCCGCAGATGCTAAAACCGTTTGCAAATTCTTGAGGAAAAATATCATTTCACGGTTCGGGGTACCTAGAGTTTTGATTTCTGACGGGGGGTCTCATTTCATCAATGACAAAGTTAGGGCCCTTGCTGACGAGTTCGGTATTGACCATCGGGTTGCCACTCCTTATCACCCTCAGACTAATGGTCTTGCTGAAGTATCGAATCGGGAGATAAAGACTATCTTGCAGAAAGTTGTCCGCCCAGACCGAAAGGATTGGTCACAGCTTTTGGACTCGGTCTTGTGGGCTTATCGGACTTCTTTCAAAAATCCATTGGGGACATCTCCCTTTCGTCTCGTCTATGGCAAGCCGTGCCATTTGCCAGTGGAAATCAAGCACAAATCTTTTTGGGCAGTTACTGAGTTGCTTTTGGATCCCGAGAGTGTAGGAGATCAGAGACGAGCAGAATTGGCAGCCCTGGAAGAACTAAGAGACACAGCCTTTTCCAACAGCCTACAGTACAAAGAAAAAGTGAAGACATGGCACGATTCGCATATCAGCCATAAACAGTTTGAGCCAGATCAGAAAGTATGGTTGTTTGATTCCAGGCTGAAATTATTCCCAGGGAAGTTGCAGAGCAAGTGGAAAGGTCCGTATGTGGTTAGGAAGGTACATGACAATGGCAGTATTGATATATCCGAACCGTCATCTTCGTCCACCTTCCGCGTCAATGGTCAACGCCTAAAGCTATATCGCGATCATGATCCGCCGACCATGGACGTTGCCCCCATTCTTCTGGTATGAGATGTGTTCTTTGACTCATATCATCTGCATCTCGTACATGGTGATCAACTTCTATCTTCCGCTGTACAAACCATCTGTTCATATCACTCTTCGTCTGATTAATTTATTTTCTTCTTTTCTTCTTTTCCTTTTTCTATCAATAAGTTGCCGCCCTTGTAGACAGTATCCATACTTAGGACGCACTTTGTCCTAAGTATAGGGGGGTGTGCACCCCGAGTTGTTCTATTCTTTTCGATCATCTCCATTGTCTCCTCTTCTTATCTATACTTAGGGACATCTTACCCTAAGTATAGGGGGAGACAATCTGAGTATGATCTGTTCATTCCCACCCTTGACCCTCCCTGCTTTGTGTACAGTCTGCTATACTTAGGATTAATTGATCCTAAGTATAGGGGGGACGGTCAACTTCTGATTCATTGATTCATCTATTTATTCCTTTATTCTTTAGACTTGTCTATACTTAGTACGAGTTATGTCTTCTCTTTTCTCTCCGATCTATGAGGACATAGCTCAAGCTAAGTATAGGGGGGTCGTATATACTGTGTATATACTTTAGCCATAACTCGTACTTTCGTATTTTCCTAATAAATATGGCTAATAATTCTTTAAAATTCATTAAAAATCCTTAATAAAAAGATGTGGTTATTCCTCAAATTCTTTTTGTATATACTGATTAATAAATCAGGTAAAAACGTTTCTGCAAAATGTTTGAAAAATAGTTTGAAAATCTTTGTGAAAAATCCATTGAAAACTATTTGGAAAATATTTTGCTACATGTTTTCAACCTTTGTAAAAATGTGTGGTTTGTAAAAATTTCTTTTCTTTGTGTGAAATAAAATGTTTGAAAAATGATTTGCAAATGGTTTGAAAAATGGTTGCAAAAATATTTGAAAAATCTATACATACTGTTTTGAAAACCGATTGCAAAATGATTTTCAAATGTGTGTAAATGATTGTAAAAATTATTTTGGACTATAGTTTTCAAAAATTGTTTGAAAAACTTTGTGTCAAATAAGTTTGAGGAATATGTACATCTCACCAAAATCCATCTTAGGTATATATGTATAAAATTGATCACTTACCCTTGTAAATTCTAAAATCCACTTCTTGTAAATATAAGAAGCACTCCCGTGTACATATTTTAACCTAGTTTTCAGCCAAAACTTTTTGTTTTCAAAGATCCCAAAAACATTTGCAAAACTAAAATCCAAAAATATTTGAAAAATCTTTTTGAAAAATACAAAAAAAAAAAATTTGCATCTGCATCTGCATGCATCATCTTTGCAAAAATCCATAAAAAGTTCAAAATCCTTGAAAATTGCATCACAAAAATATTTTCTGCATTGCATTGCATAGCATTTGCATTTTTCGGATTGAGTTTGAGAGTTGAACAAGTCTAAGTAAAATCCGGAGATTGGAGCTTGATTGGACCTTATAATCTACCTAATAACAGGAACCTTATAGGAACTGGGTTTGAGGTACTTCAGGTCTAGTTGACTTAATTCTTTGAGGATCACAGGACTTAGTTCAATGGATTCTTGACTGCCTAAGTAGAGTATTTCGGAGCACACGCACGACTCTTGTTGATAATGACCTAACTTGGACACCTGCACCTTTCACATAGCTCTCTACGGATGAGGTGGTGAGGAGGCAGTTTCCTTTGGCTTGGGGTAGCATATGAGGGTAGTACTTCTAGGCGGAACCTCTCTTCTTCTTATAGTGAAGGAAGTGCACCTCAACTTGGTCTAGTGGTGATGAAGTCTAAAGACAGAAGCTGTGGGTTGCAATAAAGCTTCAAAAGAGGGATAGTCTACTGGCTCAAGAGGAAAATTTCTTGTATATATGCTGCACCATGTAGATATGTTGTACAAATGCAATTGAAAAAAAAAATGCAAAAAGAACTCCAAAAAAGTGGTGGGTCGGATTGAAAATTTAATAATCCCACCGGAGTATGTATATAGAGTCCAATAAAGCAAGAGCTTATGTTATCCATGTTACATCTCATGAAGCTTGCAGCGGGAGACTCAGCTACACTGGCTGAGCTTCCAAAAGTCTATACTTCTTCCCCCTCTTCTTGAGCTGGTCGCCACTTGAACTTAGAAGGGAATACCCCGCTTCTCGAGGAAAGAGTTGCTAGACCGAGGCATTAGAGTTACCAGGTTGGGGGAGGTTGTTTCTTTGTCACTTCTGAGGTGGGGAGCTACATATCACTTACACTGTACGAGTCAGACTCATAGTCGTAAGAGTTTGCGTATGAGTTGATGTATTTCTGACCTGGCTATTGAGGAGACTTGGACAGAGTTTTGGGATTCTCAAGGACTGTTGGATTGCAAACTTGGTTCTCATTAAGGTTCCGACCGCACTAAATTCCAAAGGTCCGACTTAAGCTCCAGACTTTGATTTTGTGAAGACAAGTTTGATAATTAAACTTCATCCAATTTTCTTCTTTTTCTTTTCTTTCTTTTCTCTTTTTGCACTTATTGCATAAGTGTTTGCTAGGGACTAGCAAAGGTAAAGTATAGGGGGATGATGAATCCACATTTCATCATCTTTATTCTATCATTTTGGCACCAAAAACCCTAGCAAATGCCTGTAAATAGCATTAAAACCATCATCTTAGCATTCATACATGTGCATTCAGATTGTGTATAAATCACTGTAATTAAGGCCAAAATTATAGAATAAATAAAGAAAAGAAAAAGAATAAAATATTGTAAATATTTTATGACCCAAAACCCCCGAGACCTAGGCATCTTGATGAACAGGTCAACAAGGAATAAAGTAGGGGGAGATAAGGTCAGAAATACAGTCAAAATACCTATACATTCTATTCATTCTTTATTCATTTTGGGACCTATTTTTGGTTCCACTTTTTATTCATCAAATAAAGAAACTTTGTACATGAAAGTTGTAGATAAATTAATAAAGAAAAATACAAAATTGATTTCACTGAAAAATAATGTACAGATGAAAAGTTCTGGTCTGAATAAGAATCCAAAATCCCAACTTCCCAGACCCGTATCTCACAAACGACAAATCCAAATGCAGTGTACTCACCTTTAATTGTATATAGAATAAAATAATCTACCCAATGGTGGTGGTTTCGCATTTGGCAGAGCTACGGTTTGAAAGTTGACTTTTGGACCCCCATTGTATACCTGTACATATTAAAATATTCAATTTATTATTTATTTATTATTTTTACAATTTTATATTTTTATAATGTTGTAAATAATACTTATAATAATTATGTACATTAAAAGAAGAATAAAAACACAATTAAAATACAAATAAAAATAATTGTATATATCCAATACACAGGTACTTTACCTATATACATACCTATGTAAAATATACTTGTATTTTATTAAATATACAAGACACATCAGAAAAATAAAATAAAAATATCTTTATGTATATAAAAGCATCTTGTAATTTTAGAAAATAATAAACACAAATAAATAAATTAAAAATACAAAATAAAAATAAAAGTATTAAAATACATAGGTAATATACCTATATAAGGCTAAAAAGTGAACTTGTAGAAATATGTATCATAAAAATAAATAAAAACCATAATAAAATACTACACAAAATAACAAATAATTTTCATTTTATAACTTTAATTTAATTCGATTTATTTCTATTTTTAAGTGAATTAATAAATCATTTTTTATTCTCTTTCTTCTGGTTGGTCCACGTGGACCAACCAGGAGCTAGCGACTGTTGACCGGCGGGTCAACAGTCTGTCTTCTTCCTCCCAACCCGTAGCGCGCGACGTTTTCCCCCTTGTCTTCGCGCCTTTTTCGAGGCTGCGCCGCTCATCCTCTGCGGCCGCTTCCTTCACGAAACCTCTTCCTCGATCAATCACCTCCATCGCCGACTCCTCAGATCTCCCCAGATCTGCTCGATTCGCTCGTGATCTTCCCTCGAAGTCACGCACTCCACCATCTACTTAACCAAACCCCCCTCTTCCTCTCCTCGTTTGAACACCTTCGGTCCACCCTTCCTCGCTCCGCTAGTGCTCCAAGTCTTCCTGGAGGTGACAGCTCCAGCAGCATCCACTCAGCCATAGCAGAGGAAGTCGGAGGCGTCTCCAGTATCTCCCCCAAACCAGGCGGTCGAGGTAACCTTCCCTCCGATTTATATCGTTGAGGATGCCATCTCCCCTGTTTATTTTGCTTTAGTTAGCTTAGGTTTAGTCTAAGGATCAAAAACCCCAAAAAAATCTCGAGTTTCCTCGCTTCAATCACCGATTCACCCATTTGGCCGGAACGCATCTCCGGCCGACCATCGTCCCGACACTCCACACACCCCCGCTTCCATCCAGAGGTCCAGGCAGTTTGCCCTGGACCTCCTAATCGTTTTTGCAGGTCAAAGTTCTTCGATTCGCGCCTGGAGGCAGTTTTGGAACCTCGCCGGAGCTCGCGAAGCCCCCCCAGCTCCGCCGACCGCCAGCGAGTACCTCGGCCTTCGCCGAGGTGTTTTGAAGCCACCAGGAGACAGAGACAGACCTCAGGAGGTCGCAGCCCCATTTTGAAGCTTCCAGATCGTCGGAGGCCCGAGAACGAGCTCGGGGAAGTTCGCCCTCGCCGGCGCTCTTCCCTGTTCTTCCTCCGAGCTTCCCCGCCGTCCGATTGGGGCACCCCTCCAGATCAACCAGCCACCGTCCGATCTCCATCTGCCTCAGCCGTCCGATCTTCATCGCAGCATCTAATCTGGACCACTGAATCGAAGCGGTATCGGCTGATCAGGAGCGTCCACGTGTTTAAGTGAAGCTACATTCGCCGTTGGATCGCGCCAAGCGTGGGTATTTTGCAGCATCACCCCCGCACCTTCTTGCATTTTCGTTCAGTACTTAAAATTGCAGATGTAGTTTAAAAACTTCGGGACTTATTGCATGTCAACCCTCAGTATTTTGTAATATTACAGGGACACCCCTGCCAGGTCACGTGTGCTCACGCACGTGTCTTGGCAATTTTGCAGGGAACCCCCTCCGGGTTTGAACATTTATCTTCAGTACCTTAAATTCCATGTTTAGTATAATATTTCTTGGACATATTGCATACTGAGCCCCCTAGCTTCTGATATTTGCAAAAATACCCTTCCCAGGCGCGTGCAAGTCACGCGCCCTGGTGGGTTAATTGCTCAAACACCCTTGCGGGTTTTGGTATTTAGACTTGATCCATTAAATGCAAGATACTGTTATATATTTTGTGGAAACTTTGCATGTTTGCCCCTGGATGTTGTGATATTTACACTTATACCCCTGCCAGGCCTTATTAATATTTGGAAGCTTGTTCTAATTATTTAAAACACCATTTAGCCTCCTAAAAATCCACAAAAATAGGCTTAAGTTCCTGGATAGGTGTACTTTAACGCTATCTAATTAGTTTTTGATTTTATTTTATTTTCCTATTTATAAAAAATCAAAAACAGCCTTTTTGTGTACTGTCTACCTTAGAAAATACCAAAAAAATAGCAAAACACCTCTAAAAATTCCAAAAAAATCACCTAGTGTCTATTTTATCCTATTTTAGTGTCAGTCCAAAAACCACTAAAAATATCAAAAGAAAAACACTAAAAAAATTAAAAACACTCAAAAACTTCAAAAAAATATATAAAATAGTAGAAAAACCCAAAAATAGCAAACTCAGCTTCTGTTTCTTCCTTATTTTGTTACTTTTATTAGAAAAATAGTGTGAAATATTTTTGCTACTGGTTGCTATTTTTAAATTACATTTTACTCACAGCCAGCCTTGTTTGCACTGTTTTCTCTTATTTCAGACTTTAAAAATACCAAAAACATCTTGAAAAATCCCCAAAAATCACAAAAACAGTAAAAAACCTTAAAAATACCAAAAACATTTATTTTCTGAATTTTTGAGTATTTTTGCACATTTTTATAAATATCTTAGCTTGCCTTGTATTATATCCCCTTGTTTTCCAATATTTGAAAAAGAAAAAAAAATATATAAAATATAAAATATAAAAATCAGAAAATTAAAAATCAAAATACAAAATTAAAAATTAAATAAAAAGAAAAAAATTAAAAAAATTAAAAACCCACAAAAACATTTCTTTGTTTGATTGCTTAGTGTAGACACATCACACACTCACTCACTTGTGCATTCATTTGCTTGGCCTACACTGTTTGCTCCCTGTGTTCGAACTCTCTGCATACTTGCCCTTTACATCATTTGTGCAGAGTTAAAAATAAATTTGACTCCACACCTGTTTTTCATTGATTGATATTTGATTGTGGGTTCATTGTTGACTTTAGTTCGAGATTTATCGTGAGTCGCCACAGCGACGGTCGTCTCCGCCTTGTGTGAGACACCACTTTTAGACCACGTGAATTTCGGCTAAATCAGGGGGGCAGAGGAGGAGGGTGGTGGAGGAGGAGGGAGAGGAGGATGCAGATGGACTTTCATGACATATCTATTTATGTTATAACCCTTGTGTCCCAAAAGATAACACATGTATGATATACGGATGGACGACAACTAACCTGAGGAGCACAAGTGACAGGACAATAAGAAGTTGAGGGCACAACTAATATTGCAAAAAAGAAAGGGTTATAACCGATATTGCAATATTTCATAAGGGCACAATTAATGAAAATCTAAAATTTAAGATTGAAGATGAAACTAAAATGCCATAGAACAATAACAAAGTTATAAGAAAAAGTTAACTTTGGAATATGGGTTCCGAAAAAGGGTAAACCCAAAGTCAAGATTTTACAACACTGGCACAAAGTCTTGACATAAGTGTTATTCTAAAATCGTTCGACTATTTGACACATCTTGCTATCCAATCTAATCTACAATTGTAAATGATATGTATGCACCTCTATGATGCCCACCAATCATTGGTTTTAGGCTTACAGATTTTCTCCCAAGCCACCTTTGACAATGGAATGAAGGACAATATTACCCGGCCAAAGAAATGTTCTTATGATCTTGTTGTTCGGTTTACAATCTTGATAAGAAATCAAAGACAAGTCATAGAAAGAGTGATCAGCAGGGTCGGTCAATGAGGAGTCAAGCAGTGTAATTCTCGCATGTGGAGGTAAGATCTTTGCTTTCCAGCCCCGCAATATTGTAGAGAATTTATTAACTATCATGGCCTAATCAGTTGGGGAGAGTTTCTTGGTCCTTAATGGGAAGCCAAGGTAAAAAATTAGAAAATTTCCCTTTTCCTAAACAAGAACCTTTTGTGCTAGGCCTAGTTCCAAGTGATCAAGGTTCACTCCATAAAAGGTTGATTTGCTTGCATTATCCTCAAGACTCGACATTTGGGAGAAAATTTTGATTGTGATAGCTACATTTTTTAGATAATCCGGATCATATTCTATGAAAATTAGTAAATCATCTGCAAATTGAATGCTAGTAATAAGGGAATCCATTCTCTTTTGTAGAAATCATGACATTTGCTATGACCCACTAATTTCCCAAGCATTGCCTCTAAAATCATGAGAGAGTGGATAAATGACAAATACAAAACAATGTCTCCTTGCCTAACGCCCCTTTTCGGATGGAGAAAACCAACCGAAGTGCAATTAGCTCTGAATGAGATCACATACCCATTGTTGGAACACATACTATTCGAGTAATCACTTTTATATTCTCTAGAAAAGCAAGAAGCTCTCTCTTAGTGATTTCCTCGATATTCTTTCTCGTGTTCATTAATTCATTCGATCTTTTGAGAACAATACTTTTGGTTTAGTAGAGTTCATGTCTAATTGCAGTTAGAGTTCTTTTCGCAACCTTCTTAATGCGGTGATATTTACTATTAGTTTGATATTGATTATCTGCATGTTTTATCTATGATATACTTGATGTGCTACTATTTGTGAATCTTAGTGCAAATATATTCTATTGATTTATCTCTAGATATCATTGTTCTTTACTGGAGAATTACTTTCTCGATATCTGTGAAGATAATACTATTTCTTGATATCTATGAAGATAATATAATATGGAATAGTTTATTGCTATATCTCTTCATTTCTAATTAACATCTTTATGCGGGACTTTAGGTGTACGATCCTAAGTGCACATAGAAGCCCTTGGACATGAGATTTCCAAGGAAGCACAAAGAAATTTGAAAGCGCGTACGTTCTTCTACTTGAGCTACAATGTCTGATCTGTAGTGTTGATCTTGGTTTTGATCCAAGATTATGAAGCGTCAGCTTTGCAAAATATTGAGATATTCATGTAAATATCTCAGGTTTTATTGAAGTAGTAAATTAGCTTGGCTAATCAAGAAATTCCGAGGCAGGAAGACTCAAGTTGTGGTTTTCACTTAGGTGGGTTTTCAATGATAAAATTCTATGCAAAGTGTATTGATTAGATTACTTGGATGATTATTTTTTGTTTGGTGGTTTTTTCATAAAAAGTTATAAAAATGCCTCGAACCACTATTCACCCCCGATCCCCAAACTCACAATATCTCTCATATCTCTCCCAGGAGCTTGCGCCCACTCAGACTTTTGATTGACATACAAAAACGGTAACAAATCTTATCGTTAACTTTTTATTTGATTTCTGTTAAAGTAAAGTAAAATAGAAAATATATTATAATATATAAGAGTACAATATATACAATTATAAAAGTAAATATAATCAAAAGTTAAGAAATAATAAAAAAGAAAAATAATAAATTAATCATGAATAATAATCAAATAATATGCATATATATTAAGTATACTATGTTAACAATGTCATGCATGAGCTTAAGACCCATTTGCATCCAACTCTTTTCGATCCTTCATGTAATTAAAGACCTCGGATATTGTTATTTGCCATTGACTCTTTTTTTCTCATATTCTACCACTTTTCAGAATAATCACATTTCTCGGATTGGTGCTTTATCATGCTCAAATCATATTCATGATTAAGTGCATAGACTATATACTCATTAAAACCTGCAAGTTTCATTTGCCTTTCGAAGTGCCTTAACACAACTTCTTGTGATGGTGATGTACTTAACTCATTTTCAATTTGTCATTAATAACGATGCCTTCATGTGATGTGAGTCACATTTTTTGATGTTTCATGTCATTATGTGGAGGTGAATCCATAATTGTGGTATAAATTCTATAGGATTAGAGAATAGATGGAAACAATACATTATCCTTATCTTCCTTAATTTTCACATTCATGGTTCTTGGCTTCCACTAGTGTTGACATTCTCAATGAAGCAAAAGTTGTCACTCTCCCCAAACTCTTGTACTATGGTTAGGGCAATAGAATCATTACCCCTTTAAATTTTTAGGATCTTTGAATTTAGTTTCTTTCATGTACACTCTAACTTCTACTTAACATCCTCATATATATAGGACTCTTAATCTATGTTTCCACCCTTTGTAAAATTCAAAAAGTGTCTTTTAGAGTGCTTTCTTAGGAATCATGTTGAGTAAATACAAGAATGTCCTTAATGCATATATCCACAGCAAATAAGGTTAAGAATTATTACTCATCATGCTCCTAATCACATCTCTTAGGGTCTGTTTGATTGCTGGTGTACACCGGAGTACACCGGTATACCCCTGGCTCCAACCCTCCCAACCTGAATTAGGATTATTTGTATTGACCCTACAATTTCTTTGATATAATGTTTTTTTAGCTATGTTCAAATAAAATTATTAGCATAAAAACATATTATAATCATTAAAAAAGTTAATATAATACATAATCAATGTGACATCACATCAGAATTATCATTCCAACCCTCCAAACAACTACTATTCACAGGGGATACTCCAACCCAACCCAGTTACCAAACATGCCCTTAATGTACTATTTACCTTTTTACAATCATATTCTATTGTGGTGTTCTTGGCATCATGTATTGCATAGAAATACCTTTACTTTCAAGATAATTTTGCAAAAGGACCAAGATGGTGTTCGGTCTTATCATGCCTTTCGAAGTATTCATCGCCATGATCAGATCTCGCCACCTTTGCTTTTTTATCTAATTAGTTGTACAACTTATTAATAACTATCTCATGTACATTTATTGCTCAAGACTTTTTATAAAAAAAACAAATGTATTCATAATGTGAGAAGTTAGCTACTAAGGTGATAACATATCTTTCTCCTCCCCATGATGAGACATCAAAAGTACTGTAAATATCAATATGCATAAATGCTAGGAGTTGTGTAGCCTTAATAGTTGGCTTCTTTGATATATATTTAGATTGTTTGCCCTTAGTACTATCTATACACAACCCCTGTAGTAAAATCAAACTGAGACAACTATACATATTGTCTTTTTCATTAAGAAACTAAATTACCATGGGTATGTCATGGGGCTTGAACTACACATCTAGTCATATCCACTATTTGATCTTCAACTAAGAATGAGCACAACATCATACACTCATCTCATTTATCAAGAGATTTTGTATTTTTAGAGCCTTGAGAGGTATTATTATCCTTCTTACCTGTCTCAGTTGACATCTTCATATTCATCATCTTTGGAGTCAATTATCATGTCTATTATTTCCTCATGGTGTGGTTTTAATTCTCTTCCAATTCACATTATTGATAATACTTTAACTTAATGGATTGCGTCTTTTTCAAAGCCTTTCCAATTTTTACTGCTTATCAAGTCAAAAAATGATCGATTAAACTTACAATATCCTAACATTTTTTATAGTCATATGACTAGGTTTCTTATGACCTTGCATGATTGTCAATTTATAAAATGAAATCACTTGTTTGGTCATCATCTTGGTGCCTTAATACCTCTTTTTTAAAGATAACAGATCCACTAGAATTTCGGCCATGTTTTAGTTAAGGGTTCACACATAATATTATTCAATTACGTTTTAGTTAGGGGTGCTCATAGATCAGATAAAGTCCGTAATGATTCAGTCATGTGTTATTTGATTGATTAAGTTTTGTCATCATAATGGCATGCACCGGATTGATATATATTCATTAAACTTATTAAGTTATGGATTGGATTAGATCTTGCCAAATTCCAACTTGATCCAATCGATTAATTAGTTAATATATACATACGCACGTATGAACGTGTGAATGTGCATATACACAAACATATATGCACACATTTACATACGTGCGTACATACATCCACGCATGTGTACATACATACATATAGATATGTACATATACATATGTACATATACATATACATCGATATAGAGAGATAATTTTTTTAATGAGCACATGTCTAATTAAGAAAATGATGGTTATGCAATGCCATTCATAAATTTTACATCTAATGTTAGGGATTAAATTATTTTGATAATATTATTCGTTTTGGAATCTATTAGAGTGGGAAGTAATTATGGTGGATCATTTATTTCCAATTCTTCTCTCAAGGTTAGAATAAAAAAGTGATTATGATGGATCCTCTCTCCTCAAAATCTACCCTCCATCACCACCAATGCTGCTCTCCACTTTATTCACATTCATTCCACATAAATCGCCACGACTGCCCTCGACACCACCTACACCTTCTTCCCCAAAACCCCCTTTGTCACTGCCTCGGTGATTACACTTGCCTTGCAATAGGAAGATGTGTGTTGCCTCTCTTGTTTCCACCACAATGTTGGTGAGCATGTTGCATCCTCGTCCGCATGAGTGCATACAACGAATGGTGGAGACACGTCACCTATCACCATGAGGTTCCATCTCCGCCCTCGAAGTCCCACATGGAGGAGATCGAATATCATGCCTGGAATTGTAGCTCCAGTTTGATGTCACCATCATTCACGATAAGGCACTAGGAAATCACGATCATGTGGAGTAAGCTGATCATCATCAACCTTTACTTGTTCCATGTAGAATTTTGCAGCTTGTACTAGTTGTCTCTCATGAGTTATAAAACGTATAACACGGAGTTATAAAAAATAACAAATGAGATATAGAAAATCAATAAGGAGTTGCAAAGAGTTAAAAAATTAACAAAGGGGTAAAGAAAATACACACAGAGCTGTAAAATGAACATGAAATTGTAAGAAAAATCATGAAATTGTAAAATACGAATATGAGTTTGTAAAATTTGAGTTTATATTCATAAAAATTAACATGAATTTGTTAGAATCAAATATAAAGATGTAAAATTATTTCAACCAACATCCTTTAGTAAAAATTTGAAAAAAATACACACGATTCTGATGAATACATGATTAACAGAATCTCCTTAATAATTCATTAATTAAATTCCCTAAAATTAATTTATTAACATTCATTAACCGTGCTAAAATTAAGGTTAAATTATGTAATTAAATAATCATGTTTTAAATTGGATTGAGCCTATTATTTTATGTAAAATAATAAAGTATTTTGACCTAATTTTTATTCTATTATATTCTTTCATTAATTAACTAACTTAGCATATATAATTAAAACCCATAAAAATCAGAAAATCAAGAGAATAATACAAAAATATGACATTGTATATTTTGTACATATCTTATCTTTGTTGATTTTATTTTACAGTTTTCTAACCTATAAAATTTCATAAAAAATAGATTAATTATCTACATATTATCTATAACAAAAAACCACAAAATTGCAAAAATATTGTATTTTATTATCTATAGAGTACCACTAAAAATATGTTTTATACAAATAACCTCTTTTAGTTTTGGGTCCTTTAAAAAATTGTAGATCTTGTCGATACAAGTAACTTTCATGTTGTCAAAAAACCTTTTCATTTGCCTTCATTTACTATTTCTTTTTTTTATTTTTTCCTTATTTAATTCTTAGATTTTATTTTACTTTTATTTATTTAATCTTTTTTTTATTTTTTTATTTTTATTTTTATTTTTTATTAATTTATTTTCCTCTCCTTTTCCTTCCCCCCCTCTCTCCTATCTCTTCTCAACCCTCTCTAGGTCACGTGCCATGCATGTGACCCCTTCCCTGCCTCCCTTTATCTCTCCAAGCACGTGCCACACACGTGCCTTCTCCTCCCTCTGCCCACACATGCGTGGCACGTGACTGTCCCCCCTCCTAAAACGATCGTCACCCCTATCACCTCCGCCTGCGGCCGTTGCGCCTCCTCCCTGATGAATCTGTGATTCATCACTCTAAAAGTTGAAAATAGAGCTTTGTTCCCGAGTAATTAGAGGCATATTTCCCCTTATCTTGCATAATTAGCATTCATGCATGCAAGCATAATATCTGCATTTTAGCATCCATATTTACATTAAATAAGAAGCCCAATTCACTTGTAAATATTCATCTATATATTCACCATTGTTCACTTATTTATCTGTATTTTATACTCACTCCAAAGTCAATAAAACCATCCTTATACTATGTATATTACTAACTAATAATATAAGGAAAATGCCAAAAATTCCTAGCTTGTAAAATTATCCAATAAAACCCCAAACCCAGTTGGAGACCTCAGATCTTAGAATGCAAATATGTATCTCATACAACCTCCGATCTAGTTCTACTCACTTTTAGAATAATACATGTTCAGAGATCTTAAAAATGAGACCAATTTCATTTAAATCGGAGCTCGTATGCAAAACATGGGTTTTTGGGACCCCATTGTGTACTATATGTATGTATATTTGTACCCTTGTATTTTTGTATGTTATTTGACCTCATCTCCATTTTTGTCAACATGAAACTTGTAGATCTCATCGAGATCTACAACTTTCATGTTTTGAGTTTTTCTAAATTCGGCCATCTTCTCTCCCTAATTCCATATTCTCTTTTGACCATTTAGATCAGGCCACTTGGCACCCTCTGATTGCGCCACGCGGCCCGTTCACAACAAGCCACGCACCCTTCGCCCTCCGCCGTCCGATCCCTTCCCCTTTCTCTTGATCTGGGCCATCCAGTGTCGTAGCTCCTCTCAACTGTCCGATCTTCTCAAGATCGCATCGCTACCGTCCCTCAGCACCTTCACCTGCGCCCTCCACGTGGCACCATCGTAGCCCTTCCGTCTGATCTGTCTGATCCGATCAAGACCCTTCCCTTGCACCCATCTCCTGGCCGTTGGATCGCTAGATCCAACGGCCACAACGCCGTCGTCTACCTCCCGCAGGACCCTCGCCCACGTCGCCCACCACGTGCACTCACTGCCCCCTTTCTATTTTTGGATCCACTCTGGCCATCCTCTCCGCCCCCTGAAACCTCCATATCGTAGCCCATTACACCCTCATCCTCGCGGACCTCCATGATCGCCATGACCCTCACCCACGTCGCTCCACAACCTCCACCAACTCCGTCACTTCATCACCTACGCCATCACCTCCGATCAATAAATAATCCGCCTCCATCGAACTTCAGCCCTATCCGCCATAGCAAAAGGTTCCTTCGAGCTCTTACCTCTTGATTGGTGACAGAAATTTTGAGCGAAATCGAGCGAAGAAGGGTGTATTCCTCCGGTGAGATCCACGGCTCCGCTCTGCCGTGTCGCAGCTCCTCCCGTGAGTTGCTTGAGCTCAGGACTTCTACCGACCTTCGAGCGAGGACCAGGAGCTCAACTCCGAGCTTCTATCCCCAGGTAGCATCCTCCATTCTCCCTCCGATCTCCTTCTTCATTTTCTTCATTTTTCTCGCAATTTATCCGCCTCCTCCGATCAGTCCCGCTTTCGCCTGATCATTCACCGAGCTCCGCCATGGAGCTCTGATCTTCGCGTGCCATCCCATTTGCTCCGATAGCACCTCACTCTTCACTCCGACCAAAGCTCCGCCACCTTGGCGGAGGAGCACCACCACACCACCTTAACTCCGCTCGAGGCCTCCCGTTGCACTCGCATTCACCTCACGAACACATTACACGCTTCGGCTATCGAACTAACTCTTGCAGGTACATTCTCCTTCATTGGTCAGAAGCGTCACTGGAGCTGTATCGAGCTTCGTCGCTTCCGGCCTGTGGACCACCTCCGCCTCGTCCAGACGCTCCGGTCACTCCGCGAAGCCTCCACGATCATCCCCATCTACTCAGGAGCCTCCGGAGAGCAGTGTCGAGCGAGAATCGAGGCGTCTGAGCTAAGGGGACTTCGCCGGAGCCCAACCACGTCCGCCGCAGGAGGCGACGGACCGGAGGAACACGACGCACAGCCGTCGTTCGATCCTCACGATCAGACGGTTCTGATCGAGCCATGTCGCTAGCACCCCACCTCCGTCGGATCAGGAGGATCCAACGCTCACGATCCTACCACGTGCTCTCTCCTTCGACCTACAGCAGTTGTTCGATCTCGCGAGGATCGTGTATCTCGCAACACGCCACATCGTCCGCATCACCGCCGTTGGATCCATCGTGATCTGACGGATCTCAGATAGCCACGTCGCTTCATCCCAGGAGCCATCCGCATCCGTTGGATCTTCATCGATCGAGCGGTCCATCGTGCGCCATGTAGCCTCCTCCGAGCCTCCTCCCCGACCCTTAGGCTCGGAGCTCCCGAAGCTATCCCGAAGTACGCCCGAGCCTGCAGAGCACCCGAGCCACAACCCGAGCCTCTGATGCCTACCAAGCCTAGCCCCATACGTGTTCCTCATGTGCGGCTTGGGTATTTTATACTGAGACCCCTGGAAGTTTTACGAATTACAATTCAGTCCCTGCTAGGAGCATCACGTGAGGCGCACGTGTTCCAGAGGAAATTTTGCACACATACCCCAACATTCTAGGTAATTGCATTGAAGTCCCTGTCAAGCATGTTTAATTTCTAGTTATTTTATTTCCTCTATTTGCAATTTGGTCCCTATCTTTGCACGCTTATCTAGGTGTCCATTTCGCATTATTTTTTAGTTCTAAAAATTGCATGATGTAGCTTATCTTGTCCTCTATCATATGTAACATGTGTTTCATTTTTCTGAGATATTAAGCATTTAATATTATTAAATTGGTGAAATTTTCTATATTTTGCCCATTATGTGCCTTTTAATTCGAATTAAATTCTTTTTTGCTCCAAAAATCATCAAAAATTTACATTAGACTTAGGATAATTTATTTTATATTGTGCCCAAAAATCATTGCATTTGCACGCATCTCGAGGCCTTACTAAATTAATTAGTGATTTCTTTAATTGATTTTTATTAGGTCCAATTCACATAGAATTCTAGGTTTATCATTTTTCTTGGATTCATCATACTTAGATCTATTAGGATAATTTTTATATCTAGAAATAATGTGTTTTGGTATTTATTAAAATTGATTTTGTAAAAATCACTTTGCATTCATTTTTAATTCATAGTAAATTCATAAAGAGTCAGAAAAATCCAAAAAAATAGTGTAGCTTAATTCCATTGCATTCCACATTCTGGCCAAGTTTCATAATTTTTGGACTTAATTTGATTATATTTCTGAGTTAACTTGTAAACTGGCCTGATATTGCATTGTCTTTCTTTTAAATTGCATAAAAATTGCCAAAAATACCAAAAATAATCTTCTGAAAATCCGACCTCTGAATTCGCTTAAAATTTACTTAAAAAAAGTTGCCTCCCTGAGTTCGACCTTGGGCTTGCCCAAGTAAGATAACTCTGCCGCTCGTGATTAATTGAACATTAATTGAAGTGGTTTTTGATCAGTCCGTTTTTACCTGGCTACAACGAACGACACGACATTTATTTTAATCATTAATTTGACTGAATTAACAAGGGTAGAAACAGGCGTTTCACTCCCTCAGTCGTTACCTCTCTCTCCTATAAAGACCATGACAACCTCCCCACTCTGACATTGGCCCTTTCTCCGTGAGACCCAGTGATAGCGGCTCGACGACCTTATTCCCTAGGCATGATCCAAGGTGGATATCCACCGTGCTGCTACCCCCTCCAAGCTAGCCGAACTCGTCGTCCACCGCCACACGGCTCGAGCGACGGTCGGAGGAGGCCATAGCCCCTCCACCTTTAAGGCGAATCCCATCTGTCTTCTTTTTTCTTCCTCCTCTTCCTTTGCCTCTCCGGCCACATGCACTGTCGCTCCGCTTCCTCGCCCTTAAATTGCACCTCCACCACCACCACTCGCACTGGCCACCCCTCTGGTCACCCTAGCTCTGTGCTCCACCTCTACCCTCGATGCTCGGCCCGCTCTGCCTTCGCCATCACATCCTTGCCATCTTCGCGCCTCGACAACAACTCCAGCACCGCCTTGGTGCAATACTACCCTGTCACTCGACACAGCCACTGCTCGGTCACCATCAACTCTCACTAGCGCTCGACAGCCTTCAAGGCTTGCGCCTTCGACCTCTCGTGCCTCGACCACCTTCGCTCATCGCGCACAGAGGCCATGATCGCTCTGCCACCATCGGTGGCTCATCCTCATCACCTCCTCCTTGACATACGACCGTCGTTGGATCAGGACTCTATCCCTTGATCCAATGACCACGAAGGGGCCACACACGCCCTCAGCCTCGACCAACGAAGCATCCTCCGAGCATCAGACGCCTTCCTCGTGGAGGCTTAGCACTCGAGGCTCCACATGAGCCTCTGCCTCAGCCTCGACCTTAGTTCTACCACTGATCCTCCTCCGTGCACGACCCATACATGTGGGAGGGAATAAACTATAGGGAGGCCCCTACCCTCCTCCAAAATTGCAAAAGCATCCATGCCTCCCAACCGTATGTGAGGAACACGTGTCGCATGGGAAAATTATAATAAGGCCCCTTCGGCTTTTACTATTTGCAGGTAAGTAGAAAATATTTATTTTTATTGTATTTTAGTCCATGGATCTTCATTTCATCGTATCTTTCTTATTTGAACTCCAATTTTTGCGCACAATATGTCACTTTCAAGCTATTTTTGTGCTCTTCATCTTATATATCTTGTGGATAGATTAGAGCTTGAATTAAGTAGAATATTATTTAAGGAACTATTTTGAACAATACAGACTGATTTTGATAGATTTATGCTATTTTGTATTGAGAAAATTATTGATTTATTTTGCAGGGATTCGATTGAGGATATTTGATTTGACTAATTCTCTTGCGACAATTGATCGTATTAATTAGAGAATTATTCTTTATAAGGGCAAAATCGAGAAGGAATTAATTTAATTCCCTGACAATTTATGTGACTAAAATCTATTTATTTGAGGATTAAATTATAATGAATTTTGAGGTCATTTTTTATCTCTTCGTTTCTAGGATTATACATTGATTAATATTTTAGCCTTTAGCTTGAAATTAAATTGATAAATATTTTTTTATTTAATCTCTTTTGATCTATGATTAACTTTGAGGATTGATTGATATTTTTATTCGAGGATTGAAAATTTACATAATCACATATCTAGTGCTTCATTATTCAAAGTAACACTGAGATTTATTTTGTGCTCTTTCATCTTATATTTTGCTTTTATTTTTATCATTGAATTTATTTTATTTATTTCCATTTTATTTTCTAATATTGAGATTAAACTAGCAATTAATTAATTATTTAAATTAATTTAGAACCATGCAACTAGAAATAGTTTGTTCCCTATGTTAGACCTTGGTATACCTACTAAGTAAAAATTGTTTCACAATATTAAAAAATTGTGCTTTTTGAGAATCGTTTTCCGCTTCCTATACTAAAATTATCGACTATTAAAGAGCTGGAATCCACGTTCATCAGATTCTACAAAAAGAAATGAAGTTGCAAAAAACGAAAATTAGAGTTACAAATAATAAACTTAAATAATTTTAATTAACATTATAAAATGTATTAGAAAATCATGATAGAATTTTTCCATATATATATTCAAAATTTTATTAAAAAGACATGTTTTATTTACTTATTTGTAGGCATGCAAACATGAGAACAATGAAAATGCCATATTTATTAATTCACTTATGATTTTGTGAAATAAATGATGACAATGAAATTTCCAATAATCATAGAACTCGCTAGGATTGCAAGTGGCACCCTCATTTTTGCTAGTACTCAATCATTTTGAACAAAATATTTATTATTTTACAAATGCAATATCATATTTTTACTAGAAACGATTATTTTCACAAAAATGTAAATCTTAAATTATTATGAAATGACCACTTGCAAAAATATAAAAGACATTTGAAATTCGAATAAAGATACATCCATTTTATATTAGTTTAAGACATGTTTTTTAAATGATCTTTGTAATATGAACATGATATAACATTTAAAAATAGTAAATATTTTGCTCAAAATAATTACAAATATTTGTGAAAGTGAAGGTACTCACTACAATTTTAATGAGCCATGTGGTCATTGAATAAACCCCGCGCACACACAAATATACACACAAATACATATACACACAGCCATATGCACCCACACAAGTATAGAGAGGGAGAAAAGGTTTGTCCATGGGCACACACCTTTGTGTATATCCATTGTGCACGTGCATACACACACAAACACTAAAAGAAAATGGATATAAGGCAACAAATAATTTAAATATTCGTTGTAGTATCTTTCGATGTTAAATATATAACAAAGAATATTATTTGTTGCCAAATCATATTTTTTAGCAACGAATGTCATACTCTTTATTAAAGGTTCATATAACATTGATTTTTTCGTTGAATTATTCATTAAAATTCATACTAATCGTTGTCAAATTTAGCAACGATTAGAAGAAAAATTCAACGAATAAAAGTTGTTATATGATTCTTTGCGAGGAATATAGCAATGAATACCATTATTTATTGCGAATTTAATGAAGTAAGCAACAAATAATATTCGTTATTATATATTTAACTATGGAAGATACGACAACAAATATTAAACTATTGATTTCCTCATGTCACTTTTCTTGCAGTGAGAGATAAGTTTGTCCATGGGCACATTCAGTTGTGTACATCCATGACTATAAACACATATTTAAATATTAACATATAAATCAAATTCATCGATATTAATTTATATTGTAAAAACTATGATTGCATTACAATTTCAAAATAGTTGGAGTCCATTAATTCATCCATCCAATGATACATGATTTATCTTCCCTGAGCCGTTGATTATTAGATATTTGACGATATTATTTAGATTAAAAACTTTGAGGAACACATGCTCCTTTATCATGTGTAAAAGATTTTATTCTAAACGTTGGTATATCTCAAAATTTGCTCTTATATAACTAAGCTGACTATAACATTGATTTCAACTTGAAGTAATGTGGATAAAGAATATTGTTCCTTATTATGTTGTTTTAAGCAGCAGCCAATCAAGTCGTTGTAGTATAGTGGTGAGTATACCCGCCTGTCACGCGGGTGACCCGGGTCGATCCCCGACAACGGCGTAATGTTGTTATGTGAAAATTACAATTTTGCCCCTCTGCTTCTACCAAATCCCCCTACACCTCAGGCAAAAAATAGATTTCGCGTTCTTTCTGTCTGTTTACCTATTACAATAGTTGTTTGGAGGGTTGGGATGGTTGGAATGATAATTGTGATGTGATGTGACATTGTTTACGTGTTATATTATTTTTTTAATTATTATAATATGTTTTTATGTTAATAAGTGTATTTGAACAAGGTTAAAAATCATTATACTAAAGAAATTTTAGGGATAGTACAAGTAATCCCAACCCTGAAATGCAAGGTTGGAGCTAGGGGTATGCCAGGATATCCCGGGATACCCTGGCAACCAAACAAACCCTATGACTTCACTTCCATATCCAATTATGCACGTGTGCTTCATAAGCCTTATGGAAAGGGATATTTATAACCATTGAAGTCATAGGAAAAGCGCATCAAATTATTTATTTGAAAAGAATATAGTATGCATATGCGTGTCTAAATACTGTTTTATAAAAATAAAATCCAATTGCACCTGTCAGGGCCTTGTTTATAAATCTCTTCTTCGTGTTCTCTAAGCTGACGATCGACAATCTTCTTCTTGGTCTCATGGTCCATCTTGAATAAGAAGGCCACGTACGGTTCCGCAAGGGCCTGACTCTCTTCACTCATCCACCTTCTGAGCCAGTAGGTTAGGAAGGGAGCAAGTCAGTCTCGCTGACCTGTGAATGGATAGGCATAGTGAAAGTAGTTGCAGAAGCACGCAAGCCATTTCTCTGGTTTGCTATGTGGGGCGCAAGCAATTAATTATTAACAATTGATTATATCTAGTTACAAGCTCATTCCGTCTTGTATACTGAACTTTCTTTTTATACTAAATATGAGTCATTGTGAAATTTTTTTTGTCTTTGTACGATAAATTTTGGCTTCATATAATCTAGCTAGTTGTTGTAAATTTTTGTTGCTTTATTGAGGGAGAAGAATCAATAAGATTACTCTCGATTTTTATATAAAAAAACAAATTTTAGACTATATGATTGTCAAAGAGTAAATAATCACCAATTGAGTATAAACAGTTATTTGTGTATTTCAGATGAAATGAGCCTACTTGACAATTGAGGGCAGATATTCATTTGTATAACTTAGATAAATGAGTCAACGCAAATAGAAACTCCAAGAATCTACCAATACAAGTAAATTTACGTGTACCTTGTTGTAAGCTCCTCGACCTTTATAATTGGATTATCCACAGATATATGATACGTTAAAAGATGATATCCAGTTGAAGAATATTATTTTATTCAAAATGTACCTTATGCGTAGGGATGAAAGCCAATTGGATCGGTATGACTATTTTCATCAAATACGGATATGGATATTAATATACTAATTGAACAATTATGAAATAATATCTTCAACTAATCTGCTATAAAATTTGAATTGGATGTTAATCGATTACAAATATGGACCGGATAAAGTACGAACACGAAAGCAGATTCTTATAAGGATTGGATCTGTTAAGATTAAACAAGCAAAGCACAATAACAAGGACAATGATTTACGTGGAAAACCCTACGAAGAGGGAAAAACCACGGGAGCTCTAAATCCCTAATCTCCCTTTCTAGAGATTAGGGTTCTCTTCACTAAAAATGATATCACATCAAACGAGGGGGATGAGTACATTATATATAGACGGATGGGTAAACGGTCCCTCATCCAAAGATCCGTTTACCCATATAAGAATTATAACTCAACACTCCCCCTCAAGTTGGGCATACATGTCAACCATGCCCAACTTGCCCACATTCAGCTCAAATTGCACTGTAGGCAGCCCCTTTGTGAAGAGATCAGCGACCTGATCACCAGATTTTAGGTAGGGAAGACACAATTGTCCGTCATCAATTTTTTCTCAAATAAAGTGCCTGTCTATCTCCACATGCTTTGTTCTGTCATGCAAGACAGGATTGTTGGCCAAATTTATAGCTGCTTTATTGTCACAAAACATCTTTATTGGTGTAGCAACTTCAATACCCAAATCTTTCAACAGGAATTGTAACCACATAACTTCAGTAACACCATTAGCTAGAGCTCGATATTCTGCTTCGGCACTCGATCTAGAGACAATGTTTTGTTTCTTACTTCTCCAAATGACAAGGTTCCCACAAAGATAAACAGCATATCCAGAAGTAGATCTCCTATCATCTATTGATCCAGCCCAGTCTGCATCTGTATAGCCTTCAATAGTAACACCACCGTGTTTTCTGAATATAAGCCCTTTACCTGGAGATTTTTTTATATTAGCAAAGAATTTTGTTAACAGCATTCATATGAGTTGAGGTAGGAGCATGCATAAACTGGCTAACAATATTCACAGCATAAGTGATGTCAGGTCTTGTGAGAGTAAGATAAATTAATTTCCCAACTAATCTCTGGTATCTTCCTCTTCCAACATCATCAAGAAGTTCACCATCCTCTTTACTCAGTTTATGATTTGCTTCAATAGGAGTACTGGTTGGTTTGCATCCCAACATGCCGGAGTCCTTCAACAAATCTAGAGCATATTTTCGTTGGCTTAGGCACATACCATTTGGAGATCGAGCCATCTCAATACCTAAGAAGTAGTGTACCTTCCCCAAGTCTTTCAGTTCAAATTCAGTTGCAAGAGTTTTCTTTATACGGGATAATTCTCCTTCATCATCGTCTGTAAGAATCATATCATCCACGTACACTAAAAGAATAGATCTTTGTTTACCGCTCCTTCTTATG
This sequence comes from Ottelia alismoides, assembly GCA_037367405.1. Classification (NCBI taxonomy): domain Eukaryota; kingdom Viridiplantae; phylum Streptophyta; class Magnoliopsida; order Alismatales; family Hydrocharitaceae; genus Ottelia; species Ottelia alismoides. Next base: position 30,083 of record JAZKJV010009458.1, on the reverse strand, counting down.
AACAGAGTGTGATCTCCATTCACTTGAGTGTACCCATTTTTTATCATGACCACACGGAGTCGTTCAAACCAGGCTCTTGGAGACTGCTTTAGACCATATAATGCTCTTTTTAATTTGCAACATTTATCCCTTTTTTCGAACCCAGGTGGCATTTTCATGTAAACTTCTTCTTTAAGATCACCATTTAAGAAAGCATTCTTCACGTCCAATTGATGCATCTTCCAAGAAAAATGAGCAGCAAGGCAAATAACAACTCTGACTGTGTTCATTTTTGCCACAGGGGCAAAAGTCTCAAGGTAGTCGATCCCATATTTCTGACTGTATCCCTTAGCCACAACACGAGCCTTGAATCTATCAATTTTTCCATCAGCAGTATACTTGATTGTATACACCCATTTAGACCCCACCAAATGAGCACTCTTGGGAGCATCAACAACATCCCACGTGTCATTCTTCACTAATGCATCCATTTCTTCCTTCATAGCCTTTGCCCATTTTGGATCATTTTTGGCTTCGGTAATATTTTTTGGAATATGATAAGCATCTAGAGAGGTAACAAAGCATTTGTATGATGCACTCAAGTTAGAATAAGAGATGTGATGCTCAATGGGATGCTGAGTGCATCCTGCATATCTGGCTGGAGGTATGATGGTCCTCTTACCCTTCCTTTTTGCAATGCTATCATCCACATGTTCTGCCTCTATAACATGTACATCATCATCGGGCTCATCAGATATAATAGGAATGATACATGATATTTCCATGCTTGGGTCATTTGAGGTGGATTTTAGAGGATGGGCGCTGGTTTCTGCTGCTTCTCTATAAATACATGTGTCTTCATTAGGTGTAATTGTCTTCTGAAAAGAAGCATTATAGTAATCATCTTCTAAGAACTGAAGCCCATGAAATCCCTCTTCACGCCTACCCTCCCCCTGAAGAGGAGTAGTCGGAAAGAAGGCTTCATTTTCAAAGAAGGTAACATCTTTAGTGACCAAAACACGATCGGAAGTGGAATCAAAGCAACGATATCCCTTTTGTGTTGTAGAGTAACCGAGGAAGAATCCTCTGTTAGCACGAGCATCCAACTTCTTTACCCCTGCGTCATTGGCATGTAGGGAGCAAACACATCCGAAAACACGTGGTGGGAGAGAAAAAGGTTTTTTTCCTGGATATATTCGCATAAATGAAGATTCACCATGAAGGACACGCAACGGCATTCTGTTCATCAAGTACACACTGGTAAGAGCTGCCTCTCCCCAAAATTTCTTTGGAACATTTCGCTGAAAAAGAAGAGCTCGAGTAATCTCTAAAATATGTCTATTCTTTCTCTCTGCAACTCCGTTCTGTTGAGGACTATAGGCACACGATGTTTCATGAAGAACCCCTTTGCCAGCAAGTATTCGTTGAATAGAATTAGCTAAATATTCTTTAGCATTGTCTGAACGGAGTTTTTTAATCTTGGCATTGTGTTGTCTCTCCACAAAGGACACAAACTCATTGATGATATCAGGAACTTCACTCATGTTTTTCATAAGATAAATAGTGGTGTGTTTTGACCAGTCATCAACAAAAGTGATAAAGTATCGAAATCCCTGCCAACTCAGAATATTGCATGGACCCCAAATATCAGAGTGCACCAACTCGAAAGCTTGATTAGATTTATTGGTCGAGGTAGGAAACTTGGTGCGAGTTTGCTTTGCAAACTGGCAAACATCACACTGCAAAGCAATTTCAGGTAATCCATCAAAAATCTCAGGCATCAATTTCCGTAGCATAGAAGCATTAATATGACCCAGATGTTCATGCCACTGTTGTATTAATATAAACTTGTCATTTTCACATCGAACCTTCATCGCAGAAGTAAGGGCCTGACCATCCCGAGCTGGAAGACGAAATAGGCCACCCTCAACTAAACCAATTCCAGTCTTCTTACCTGTCTCCAAATCTTCTAAAACACATGACTTTTGGTCAAAAATCAACCTGCAGTTCAGTTCTTTAGTAATTTTGCTGACAGACAAGAGATTTATAGGAAAATCAGGGACATGAAGAGCATCATGAAGAAGGTAACGATCTACAATAGAAATAGTCCCTTTCCCGGCAACAGTTGCAGGAGATCCATCAGCAACCGTAACTTTTTCTCTTCCAGATGATAACTTATAATTATGAAACATGGTAGCATCACCTGTCATATGGTCGGATGCCCCACTATCAATAATCCACTCTGGATTGGCAGAACAAGTCCCATTTGTTCTCCTCGTACTTAAAGCTGAACATGTATCTTTAGAATGCGTAGAGCATGACTCTCCAATGATAGCTCTTTCTAATAATTGCAATTTCTTGATAGTATCCATTTAAACTGCAAAGGAACGCAACCAAAGGAGCAAAAGAAAAGTACCCAGAAGCACGAAGAAGCAAGCAAGCAACTCCGTCACACACGGAGAATCCAACAAAAAAAAGGCTCCGTCACACACGGAATAAAATTCAATAAACAAAGGCACAAACCTCACAAGTTGTATGTCCAACTTTGATTTCACAATGGGATCGAATAGTCCCTTTAACTTTCTTCTGCAGTTGCACAAGAACAACAGGATACGATCGAGGTCCTTCAAAGCTTTTCACCCAATATGTGTAGAAGATCACAAAAGGGAAGCATCCCACAATAAGATAATTTGATGAAGCACGATTGTCACCAACTCACAGGCCTCTTTTCCAATTTCCAAATTTAAAGAACGAGTCACCAAACCATCCTCTTACTCACAAAGATCTCGAACTGCACCCTTTTTTTTCTTCTGGAAAGGGATCATGCTAGAGATAGAGATGATATTGGGAGCCTCGTTCCAGCACATAGATTCGAGACCACACAAGCCCGTAGTGGCCACCACCAGCCCTAATTTCAGGGGGATCCGCAGCGAGATAGGAAAAATCTATAGTGGGAACTTATCGCAGCAGCCGGGGGGATCCGCGCACGAGAGAACAACAGGGGGATCAGGTCCAATAATGGGATCCAATCACAGCAGCAAATGAACACCGAACACAGCAGCAATAGGGGCTAAGAACCTGATCGGGTGCAGCCACGGGCTCGGAGAACAAAACATTGTCATCCGGCAAAACGACGAACGAAACTCTAGTCACAGCGGGAAGAAAGAGCATAGATCTGGCTCTGATACCATGTTAAGATTAAACAAGCAAAGCACAATAACAAGGACAATGATTTACGTGGAAAACCCTACGGAGAGGGAAAAACCACGGGAGCTCTAAATCCCTAATCTCCCTTTCTAGAGATTAGGGTTCTCTTCACTAAAAATGATATCACATCAAACGAGGGGGATGAGTACATTATATATAGACGGATGGGTAAACGGTCCCTCATCCAAAGATCCGTTTACCCATACAAGAATTATAACTCAACAGGATCGAATCATTAACAAGTACAAAGTGGTTTTAAAAAATAGTATTGAAGAATATATAACCAAAAAGTATAAAAATATAAAAATACCACAAAAATCACCAAAAAAGTATAAAATATTAAAAAAAACAAAAAATACTATATTTCCTTCTTTCGATTTTATTTGATATATTTTAAAAGTATAAAAATATTATTTATTTATTTTTGTATATATTACATTCATAAAGTGATATTAAAAATAAAAAAAACATAAAATTTGCAAAATTAGATTCAATTAAAAATAAAATATAAAAATATAAAAAATATAAGCATTTAAAAAATGATTAAAAAGTATAAAATCATTAAAAATCCATAAAAAAATTCAAAAAAGTCATTAAAAATTCTTAAAATTTGTAGAAATTCATGATTGATAACTACACCTATGCTTAGTTGAAAGTTTACCTTCCTGATTTTGACACCCCCTACACTTGACACTACATATTTGTTAGGAGTATCCATAAAAGTTCAAAAGATATCATAAATCTTTTTCTGGTTGAATCACCTCGATGGAAACAACGACACTACTTCTTATAGAGGTATAGGATGAGAGTTTTGTGAGTTCAACAACGCCCATCGTGCGGCATAAGTATTATTGAATATGTTGGATGTTTACTACCTATATATATATATATATATATATATATATATATATATATATATAGAGTGGCGATCCTGTGAGATGGGGATTCTGTGAGATGGTGAGATGGGTAATCTCAATCACCCATTTTACTATCATTCACGGCATGAAACCTAGGGGGATTTAGATCACTATATACCATCATGGTGCTATTCCAAAATCAACTTAATCGAAGACTTCTATCCCCTCCATCAAGACTGTCAAATTTTAACGGTCTCAGAATTGCTGAAATCGACCCCCTCCAGATGGACATGTTACGGGTGTTTTTTTTACACGAAATTTGAAACACGTGTTTCACTCATTATTCTATCTAAATCCCCCCAGGTTTCATGCCGTGAATGATAGTAAAATGGGTGATTGAGATTACCCATCTCACCATCTCACAGAATCCCCATCTCACAGGATCGCCACTCTCTCTCTCTCTCTCTCTCTATATATATATATATATATTATGTTAGACTTTGAAAACATTTTGGATGTGTAAATGATTTCAGTTGCATCCAGTAAGTTGTCAAGCTGTAACCGTGTTTTCAAAAACACGCCTTTCCAAAGTAGATGAATGTGTGCATCGGATCTTTCTTGTCTCTTCATGTGTTGTTGAGCTCTTCTTTAAATATCAAGTCAGAATCTAGAAAGCTAGAAGAAAACCCTTGTTAGAAACTTGTGCACGTGATGCTAGTGTCCTTGTAACACTATTTTATTCTTTTGGTAAATTTTGTGGGATTTCGTTTGTTACTCTAGTTGTACTTTCTTAGTGTAATCCTTCATGCTCAATATTTTTTGGGTAAATTACATAAAAGAGACTGATCTTTACATGGAATCCCAATTTAGAGACTAATTTTTAATTCGTAACAAATGGGGGACCAAACTTTAACTTAACGTTCCAGTCCCCAATGTTGTTAATGGATGGCTCAATCCTTAGTTTCACTTGACGAAATTACCCCTAAAAGTATAGTTTACTTTTTTCAATTTTCCCCCATTCTTCCTCTTTCTCCACCCGCACCAGCCGCCCTTTCTTGTCCCTTTCTTGCGCAGCGGTGCTCCCAAGCTCGTGATCCTCCGCCCGTTGCCTCTGCCGTCGTCGACGTTTGTTGGAGTCCTTCAGGGAGAGGTTGAGGAGGGCGGTGACGACAATCTCCTGCGACACCGGGTTGGGGCTGCAGAGTGGCACGAGCATCGGGATGGCACTGCACGAATCAATGAGGGACCATAAGTCGAACCGGTGCTTCGCGAGGAGGCGTAGGAACGCGGCAGCCGAGCGCTTGGAGTCGACGTCAGTGGAGGTAGTGAGGATGGAGACGTCAGAAAGTACGGGGGCTCAAATATATCAAGGGAGTTGCAGAGGTCGGGGGTTGCGGAAGGGGAGGGAGAGATGGGACGGGAATGGAGTGAGGTCGAGGAGGAGAAGGTCGTTGGAGGGAACGGGAGGGCGGAGGAGATCCACCGAGGCGAGGTTGTGGAGGCGGAGGTCCACGACGAAGTCCAATAGCTCGCCCGAGGGGAACATATCTGGTCATGGAGCTTCGGGCGGAAGGTCCACATGGAGTGCCTGAGTCACCGATTGGAGCTGATCATCGATGAGTTCGAGGTTGACTTCGCCAGCAACACCATCCCTTCTCTCTCTCTCTCTCTCTGAGGAATGCAGTGGAGGACGTTGTGTCGGGTTCGGTTTCTTGTATGCGAGGCAGGCAGTGTGCCCCATCACTCGGGGAGGGAGGGAGAGAGGGATCGGAGCTTCGGGCGACGCACGAGGAGAAGGGCGGAGGAGATCCCCCGTGCATGCGCATGTACCTGCGACCCCTTCTAGCAAGCCCCGAGGGTCGAGCATGTTGCTATGACAGAAGCCTACAGGGCCATCTCAACGAGGGGTGCACACGGATCGGATAAAATCTGTAATCCGATCCAATCCGATGTTATTGGATTGGATTGGTTTGGTTTTATCATTTTAATGGATCGGATTGGATTGAAAATTTTCAAATCCGTTAAAGTATGGATTGGATCGGATTATCATGAAAATCCAATCCAATTCGCTTATCCGTTAACATATATATACATACATACATACATATACCTACATGCATATACACGCGTACGTGCGTGTGCACCCATTCTAATAAGACCATAACCAATGTGATTCTTCTCTTTTTTTCATATCTATAGTGGATACAAGTCCTCTTGTCATCACCCTTAAACTCCTAAATAATAAAATATAATTTTACCTTGTAAAGTTATAATCCGAATTGACTATTCCCCTCTTAGTTTCCATCCTCTTTCATTTCACTCTTGACCTCAATATTTCACTCCTAGTTTCATCTCCCTTGGATGTCATCAATATGTGACTGTAAAGATCATATTTTTTGTTTGTGTAACTTATCTTTTTATCTTTGGATCATTATTTGGTAACTTGTATTATTCTTATTTGAATCGTTATATGGAAATTATTTGCAAAAAAAAAACTAATGCAACATTTATAGAAGGAATTTAAATTCTAAATCCAATATAATCCTTTACGTTGAGTATATGGTCTTCAACTTTTTCATTACAGATCAATGAAGTTATTCAACTTTAATTTGATTGAGTGGTTTTTAAATATCCCTTTCTTTACATCCGATCTATATTACCAATTTTTGAGCTATAATTTAGATGTTGAGGGCTAATGTGTGATAAAACACAAACACGAGAGGGAAAACAATTGAGATGAAATACAAACGTATAAAAAATCCGAACCAATCCGATACAATCCATAATCCGATGGATTGGATTGGTTTGGATTTAGATATTTGATGGATTGGATTGGATTGTAAAAAGTTAAAATCCGTTAAGACTGGATTGGACATGGATTAAGCTAAAATCCGATCCAATCCGATCCACGTGCACCCCTAATCTCAACCATCCATAGTGAGGGGAATGAGAAGAGGTCGCAGGGTGCTCATCACCAGGGGCAATTTCATCAAGTAAAATCATGTATTGAGTTGCATGTTGATGGCGTCGGGGACTGGAACGTTAAGTTAAAGTTTGGTCCCCTGTTTCTTATAAATTAAAAAATAGTCCCTAAATTGGGAATCCATGTAAAGGTCAGTCCCTTTTTTGTAATTTACCCTATTTTTTGGCACACATGATTGTTTATCTGTTATGCAACTTATTTTAACTTTTTATATGTTATGGGTGAAGTGAATTTATCATGCTAAACTATTTGTTGCAGTATTGTTTTCAAATAGACTGGTTTTTTTATGTATTTTCTAAGATGAGACCCGTCTTTCGTGCAACAACAAGCAATCAAAGATAATCACAATTTTCACAGTTTGTTTATTTTTCATCAATAGTAACTTATTGCTCTAACACATCAATTATTTCTTCTTTGTATATTTAAGGGATTTTTACACCCATAACCCTGAGTAATTTCACAATAACAATCATAACCCCGCATAATCGTGAATTACAGAAGAAACCTCGGATAATCACTCCGTCTCACACCCATAATCCTTCGTCAATTTAATACGTTAATTAAACCATAAGAGTGAGTTAATCTAACCAATATACCATCGAACGGTTAAGATTAGTCAAAATAAAAAAGGGAAAAAATCCTGCAAAGTGGAGGCGGGCATGCAGACAGTGGGTGTTCTTGCGGAGTGCTCTTGCTGATTTGGATGCAGCGGGCAGCGAGCTTCCAGGACGGGGAGCAGAGAGGCTGGGCTTGGGGCTCCATCGGCTGCGGGGGGCGGGGGCTTCGAGTAGGGAGGCTAGGCCCCTCGGCTGCGGGGAGTGGGGGGTTCCAAGTGTCCAGCAGAGTTCAAGGCGGGGGGAGGGCCTTCTGGAGGTCGGGGGAGGCTTGCGTCAAGGAGGGGGGCTTCCGGAGAGACGGGTGGGGCTTGCTGAGGGAGGCTTTCCGGTGAGCGTCGGGGGGGGGGGGGGACCGAGGCGGTTCTGTCCGGGTGACGGGGGTTGGGAGGGGGGTCAAACCGAGGTTTCCAGAGGTCACCGGGGGGCACCTTGCGGGACCGATAGTGGGGGGAAGGTTGGGGAAGGGGGGGTTGAACAGGTCGATGGGGTTGGGTCTTGCAGAGTTTGACGGAGACATGAGGATTGCTTGCAGAGGTCGACAGGGGAAGAGGCGGTTGCAAGGTCCGAGGGGGAACTTGCAGGCAGGGAAGGTGTGCGGATTGCTTGCGGAGTCATGACGGAGGCGTCAGGGGGAGCTTGCCGCCAGCCCCTCCAAGTGATGAAGAGAGAAGGCGATGGCATGATTCATAAATAAAAAAGAGTATTAGGGGCAACTTTATCTTTTTCAAATGGAAACTGTCAAATATAATGGACATCTCAAACGGAACATAACACAGGGTTATGTCATGTAAGAGTTAAGCATTACTCGGAGTTTCTCATGTAATTCGTGATTATGTAGGGTTATGAATGTTATTACAAAATTACTCAGGGTTATGGGTGTAAAAATCCCTATATTTAAATGATTGCGGATAATAAGAGAAAGTTGTCATCACAACAAACTTACAAGGACTACAACAACTAGGTAATTTTATGCATTTCATATTATTTGTTGAACTTACCCTTATCTTAAAACTTTAATCTTATATCAGTTAGTTTTATCCCAAAAGAGAATCATAAAAAATATTATTGAAATTTTTAAGGGATATTTACCCAGCAGACCCTAAAATCTTTCGAAATTACCTCTACGACCTTTGAAACATCATAATTCCTCCCACGACCCCGTAATCTTGCTAACTCTTACCCTACGGACCCTGTGGTTAACCCCCGTTAATTGACCCGTTAAAATTAACATGATTCCATTATATTCATTTATATTATACCCAATTTGTTTATTAAATTTACAAGGAGTGCCACTATCTGAGACCCCCCCCCCCGCGTCCCCGGCGATGCGGCTACCCCCCCAGCCCCGCGTCCCCGATGCGGCTCCCTCCCCCCTCCCCCCGACCGACGATGGAGGCCCCTCCTCTACCGCCTGTTGCCCCTGTGCTCGAAGCACCCTCCCCTTCCCGCACCCCCGCCGCTGTGCTCGAAGCCCCCTCCCCTTCCCGCACCCTTGCCGCCGTGTTCGAAGCCCCCCCACCCCCTTCCCGCACCCCTGCCGCTGCTCGATCGAAGGCCTCCCCTCCCCCTCGCCCTGCCCCTGGCTCGCACCATCGCCGCCTCACTCGATTACCGCCGTGTTCGAAGCCCCCCCACCCCCCCACCCCCTTCCCGCACCCCTGCCGCTGCTCGATTGAAGGCCTCCCCTCCCCCTCGCCCTGCCCCTGGCTCGCACCATCGCCGCCTCACTCGAAGCCCCCCGCCTCCTCTGCTCGATCGAAGCCGCAAACCCGCCGCTTGAAGCCCTCCCTCCCCCCTACCACCTACCTCCAGCCCAGGATGCGACCCTCGACCCTCGCTAACCTCTTCCCCTCCACGCACCACCTCCAACCCAGCGCCCCCTCCCCCCGGTAGACCCGCTGCTTGAAGCCCTCCCTCCCCCCGCCACCTCCCTCCGGCCCAGGCCGCCTCCTCCATCGACCCCCACTAACCTCTTCTCCTCCACGCCATCTCCTCCAGGTCGAGCCTCCCCCCACCTCCTCAGCCCATGTCGAGCCGCAATGCCACTCCCTTCGTGCACACCTCTTCCAGCACAGCCAATGCCCTCCTCGTCGAGGGAGGAGATATGGAAGAGGCGGTGTAGTTGTTGTTGAGAAAGGAGGGAGGATTTTTTTCTCTTGGTTAATTCTAGCCGTTCGATCTGGATTGGTTAGATTAACTTCTTTTTAACTCAAGGAAGTTAACTTTTTGGTGTGTCAATTTAACGGTAGGTTTCGTAGGGTAACACAGAGCAAGATTACAGGGTTGAGGGAGGAATTAGGATGTTTCAAAGGTCGTAGAGGTAATTGACAAAGATTACAGGGTCTGCTGGGTAAATATCCCAATTTTTAAATAATATTTGTCCTAGAATTATTAATGTGTACTTCAAATCACTAATTAACAATGTTACTATTGATATATATAAGTTATAGGCTAAGCATCTTCTTGATATAATACCTTTTTTCCTAAAAAAAATCATTAATAACATTCAAATCCGAAATAAACTTTAATAAATTTGAATATTCAAAACTTATAACAAATCGAATTTGAATTCTATTTAGCAAATTTAGTTAAAATTCGATTTGAGTTCAGATTCGAAATAATTATAATGAATTGAATCAGAATGCAGATGGATTTGAGTGTATTCGATTTAATTAGCACCTCTGGCAATATGCATGTTTTTCACTCCCTTTATTGTTCTTTTGAATTAATCATAAAAAAGGGGATAATGGATTTCAAACACAAATGACTTAAATGGCTAATGAGTTGTCTAATTAAGGGGGAGAATTAAATAAAAAAAATAAAACTTTGATTTTTTATGATTTACAACCATTACGCGCCTTACAAGAATTAAAAGATTGTTTTATGATTATTTTAGTAAGGGCGAGAAACTCAAATCAAAGTTTAAACTTGTGATATTTACAAATTATCGTGGTTTGATGATTTGTTATGATATACTTTGCCTATATCAAGTTCGATTTGAAATTGATTATACTTATGTGATTACAACTTTCTTTAAGCTTTTAAAAAGATTTTGTAAACATTAAAAAGGGAGAGACTGTTAGTTCTTTATTTCTCCATAAAGATGACGCGCGCACAAGGCTATATTGTATAGTTCTTTGTGATTGCAAGACTGTAAATATGGATCCCAGCTCGACATGATTGAGAAGAGTCATCGCTCTCAAGCGAAGCAAAAGCTCAGCCTTGTTGCTTGTCCTTGTTTAAAGGTATTGTAATTTTCTATCTATATTGTTTTGAAAAGTTATAATTTTGATGAATACCCATTCATCACTCTTTATTCTTATATTTTAGCTACAAAAACCTGTGCAAATGCATGTAGATATGTGTAAATAGGAAAAGTTAGCAAAAGCATGCATCTTGTAAATACTTATAATTAGCATGTTTTTGTGCAAAAATAAAAGAATAAAGATGAAAAAGAAAAAGAGGGAAATATTTAGAATAAATATTGAGCAACCTAACCCAAGGGAGGGCTCAGCATGGGCCTGACCGCATAAAAGCCAAGTAGAGGGAGATAGGGGCTCATGTGTATATATATTTGTAAATAAATAAAATTATATTTTCCTCACCCAAAAATATGATTGTACATATTTTGTATATATTTAGAAACTATTGAAAACAAAATAAAAATTTAAAAATCAAAAAGACCAAAAATATCCCTTCACCATGTACATAGACCACCTTCTTTATTTATTTAACCTTATAAATAAATAAAATTATTTTCGAAACTTTTTGTAAATATTCTATGTTATATATTGTAAATAACATAAATAAAAAGAATCAAAACAAAAATCAAATAAATATAACAAAATTAAAATTACAAAAATATATTGTATATATGCCATGTATATAAATGTATATATCTATTTATTTCACCTATGTATATAAATAATAAAAATAAAATAAAAATATCTTTTTATTCCTCATTTTATTCTATAAATAAATAAATATAAAATAGGAATAAAAATGTACAAAAATAACTAATTAAAAATCAAAATTAAAAACCCTATATTGTACATATACCTATATATAGCCCTAATATGTAAATACCTTATTTTTATTTCCAAAAATTAATTAAAAATCACCAAAAAATAGAAAAAATTAAAACAAAAATATTTCATGTTTTGAGTTTTAATTAAATCGGCCATTTGTTATTTTTAATTCAATTTTCAATTCTTTTCTGACATGGCTGATTCCCATTGGTCCACGGGGATTGTTGACCGCCCGGTCAACTCCCCCCTGTGGACCACTTCCCACGGGTCTGGTTCGCGGACCCAACTTCTCCCATTTATCCCCACCAGACCCGATCCCCATTTAGCCTAACCCAAGGTCCTAATTACTCCCCAGGTATCCGGGAATCTCGCCCGACATTGATCCTAGGGATCCGTGCTCAATCGAGCCGGACCCGAGCCCTTCTTCCCGGACCTGCAACCACATAAAATCCCAGCTCCGCCGCATTCATTTCCCATCTTTGGCTCTCCACCCTCAATCCCGTGACCTCCATAGCGATCCCTGAGGTGACAGCTCGCGATTGCCCTTGTAGCAGTGAGGAGGGGGTGGCCGGACCACTGATCCGGCGACTTTGCGCCGCCGTGCTCCGCCCCGTGCAGGAGATCGAGCCTCAGGCCTTGGCGACCTTCGAGGCAACGACCAGGAGCTGCCTAAGCTTCAGCACAGCCTTCCACTCCACCCAGGTAGCATTCTAGCTCGCCTATTTAGCTTAATTTCTTGTTTCCCCCAAATTGTAGTTCCGTCGAGTTCCTTTGATTCCGACCTTATCGTGTATCTTCTCGATCATCGGAACGCACAGTCACCTTCGCCTTTCCTCCACGCACCTTCTCCACCCCTTCGTTCAACCCAGCTCGCACAGGAGCTGGGGTTCGAGCTCCACCGTCCTCCGCTCGCCGGAGCTCGCTCGCCCCGACCCACAGCTCACCTTCACCCCACCTAACCGGGTCGAGGCACTTTGCCCTCGACCCGCGAAGCTCTTGAGCTATTTTGCAGGTCAAGAGGAGGCCATCTGAGGCCTCCCCACATCCAGGCCAGGAGCTCCCCTCCGTCGACCTCGCCGGAGCCCCTCCAGGGCTCGGCTGGGCCATCGGAGGGCACCACCAGCTACGGGACGACATCGCCGACCTTCTCCGATCTTCAGAGGCAGCTGAGGAGGACCACAGTACGCGCACGAGGCCGGTGAAGCTCGCCGGCTGAGTGTTCTTCCAGTATCCTCCACCGTCGTCCGATCGCCCGCAAGCTCCACGTTTCATCTTGATCGTCCATCCACGAAGGAGCAGCCACCGCCCGATCATCCAGAGGGGCGATCTGGACCGTTAGAGCAGAGGAGAGAACCACCAGCACCCGAGGCCGTTCGATCACCCACGTGTCCTCCTCTGCGCCGTCGATCAGGCTCACGTGCGGACGAAGAGAAGCGCCAGCCATCCGAGACCGTCAGATCAGCTACGTGGCGCTCATCCAGCCGTCGACGTAATAAAGGGGTAAATTACCTTAGGCCCCCCTCTTAGTTTCTGTTTTACGTGTCAGTCCTGTAAATATTTTAGGAGTTTTATTTACGTAGGGTTAATTGCACATTGGACCTCGTGCTTGTTAATATTTGCACTTATGCCCCTGTATGTGTGAGCCACGTGCTTCGTCACGTGTAGTTTTGGTTTAATTGCAACTATTATCCTGTAGTTCTGGTTGCTTTATGAGTGAATAGAAACTTTCTGGTATTTGCACTTATGCCCCTGTGAACGTTTTATTTCCGCATGTGCGCCTTTTAGTGGGTTATTTGCAACATAGCCCCTGGACTTTTTGGTACGAGTTACCAAAAGGTCCTAGGACTTGTTTTTATTACCAGAAGGTCCCTGAGTGCCCCAGGCACGCGCCACACGCGTGACTTGCTGGGAAAATTGCACCTGGACCCCCAGAGCTTCGGGTATTTGCACTTAAGTCCCTGTGCACAGTGCCCCCTTTTGATTTTTGAATAAAATATCAAATCACCTCCAAATTCGATGAAAATTTGACACATGGCTCCTGCCATGTTGTAGGATTTTTGAGAATTTTTGAGGACATTTTTGTTTTTATTTGTTATTTTTAAAAATTCAAAAACATCTATTTTAGCTACTGTCAAGAATTAAAAATCCCAAAAAATATAAAAACACCCCCAAAAATTCTAAAAAAAATTAGTTACTGTTCTTTGTGTGTTTCTTGATTTTCTAGCCAATTTTGGCTATTTTCCATTGCTTAAAAACCCTAAAAATTCAAAAATACCTAAACACTCATAAAAATCATAATAAATAAATTAAAAACCCAAAAACAATAATTTTGGTGCTCAAATTTTCCTTATTTTATCTAGTATACAGGAAAATTACCTCCAGGTCCCTCTGAGATACTTAAATATTTTATCTTTGGGTTTTGGGCCTGGCTGGACAGTACCTTGTCTGTTTAGTACTGTTTGATTTTTAGAAAATAAAATACACCTTATAAAAATCCCAAAAATTCACCAAAAATACTAAAAAACCTAAAAAACATAAAAACAATTTTTCTTGAATTTTTGCTTGCTTTTTGGTGCTTTTAATAATTAGCTAAAGTGTGCTTTTATTTGCTTTCTTTTATTTTCTTCACTTTTTAAAAATCCAAAAAAATATAAAAATTATTAAAAACCACTAAAAAATCCTTGTATTGTATTTTATTTTATTTTTACTACTTCGTAGGCCTCTGGCCAACCCGTGCTCCTTGTGTTCGACCCTGGGTGCTATACCAGGTTAATCTCATAGCAGGACCGCTCTCTTTTGTGCTTGATTGATTTTACATGTTTTGAGTGGTTGATTTTTCTTGATATACCCATCCTCTGAGATCCGGGTCACAACGACCCTTGTCTTATTACCTTCATCCGGGTCTTGGGGATTTTAGGGTTATCAGAATGGCGCCGAGGGAGCACGGCTTAGTAGTTCTTTTTGTTTTTATTTTTCATTTCTCGTTTCGCGGCTCTTCGGAGCTCGCGGCTTTTCGCGGCTTTTGTATCTAATTTCTTTTTGTTTTATTTTGTTTTATTTTGATTTCCTTTTATTTTTATTTTTGTTTTATATTGTGTGTTTATTTTATTTTTCATTTTTGCATATATACCCTGACTTGTATTTTCATTTCTTTTTCTTTTCATTTGATTATTTTTACTGGTCTGACCACTCTTTTCTCTGTCTTGCGAGGGCCCGAGGACCGCGGAGGCGACTTTCGAGGAGCCTGAGCAACCGAGGAACTTGGAGGCGGCTTCTTTCTCTTCGAAGCCGCAGGAGAGAGCGAGAGGGAGAGTTGAGTGGGTGAGGATAGCTTAGGACTTTATTTCATTTATTATTATTATTGTAATAATACAGGGACATGACTTGGACCACTTTTGGACTTGTGACCGTAGCGGGTCTGTTTCGCCGAGCACCGTTGTCTCGGGGGACCCATTAGGACTTGCGCGGTTTTTCGCGGCTTTCTTCGCGGTTTTATTTTTCTTTCTTACTGTCTTTTCCGGTTTTTCGCGGTTTTTGCTCGATCCCCTAGATTTAGGACTTTCTGGTGATTGTGACGTAATTAAGTAGGATCCACACACCTTAATGACATATCTGTTCCTATAGACCGTAATTGGACCTACTTAAAATAAATAATAAAAATAACCGACTCGCTAGCCTCCGTAGCCTACGTGCCGTAGCCCGTTCTGTAAAGCGCTTACTCCTACCCCGATTTGTCGGGCAGGGGAGGACGGGCCAAGACCGGACCCTTTGGCTTGGAGGTCGGTGACCGGTTAGACGGTTCTTCGCTAGAAGTTGCTCGTCTAGGACTCGGCTTCCCGCTGCATCATTTAGCTTAGTTTTATTTCTGCCTTTTATTTTATGCGCGGATCATATTGTATGTAGAGGCAGGTACGCATTTCTGACTTTGCATGCATCATTGATTTCTCGTGCATCGGCTTTTTCGACTTCTCCCCCCTGTTTTGACTTAATAATCAGGAGAATCGAAAAATTCGTTAGGCGATTTGTTTGCTTTGAAAAAAATATTTAAAAAAGTGAAATCATAAAATTGGGACTGCTAAGATTATTGACCTTAAAACTCGCTCACCCTAAAAATTTTGTCTTGGGGAGAGCAACCCCTCATTGCTTGGTTTGTATGCGCGAGAGAGTGACCCGCACACTAGGTAGAGCCCCCGTTGCTAAACCGACTGATTACCGACTCTTCCGTGCGGGCCAGTCGATTGGGTTTAGCAGCGGATATCCCAACAGGTCACGTAAGCGCTCTGATATCTTGAGTGTTCACCAAAATAAAATTGACAAGATAATTTGACCGAACTTTCACGGTCTTCAGCTCGCGTTGCGTTGGTGAACCGGGGGTTTGTTTTTAGATCATAATTTTTCCAGATCTCATCCGCCCTACTCGCCAGATCAAGATGATGGGTAGACGATCTCTTAGGCAGCTCTGGTTGCACCGCTTTCGGGCGCGTCTACCTCATCATCTAGGTTGGCTCGCGAGATCTCAGACCCACTCTCCGAGCCCGAGTATGACTCCACCCTGTTCCCTCTCCACCCCCTTTCTGACCTTCCTGAGAGACACGAGCCCGAGGAGAGACTGATACATTTGACAGCACCTAAGTTGGGCTCGTTTGATTTTGCAGACGTCGATATGGCCGGAGCAGGCAGTTCTGATGATCACTCCCGTCGACCAGAGCACATTGTACTAGACCAGGGAGCGATCAACTCCACCCTGATCGCATCACTCGATCAGTCCAGCAGCAGCTCCGCGATCAGGGAGCATTCATGATAGAGATGAGGAGAGAGTTGGAGAGGCTCCGAGCAGAGCGAGATCAGCAGAGCGAGCCCGAGGAGATCCCGGATGCAGATGCACAGGCACGAGCCGCAGCAGCAGCAGCAGCGGCCGCGGCCGCCGCCGCAGCGGCAGCAACCGCAGGAGGAGCAGGACCACCTAGACCGATGCGGGAGTTGCACAACCCCGGATCTACACTGATGCACCGTTGGGTGGTGGTTCCAGCTATTGTGGGGGACTTCAAGTTCCCCCCGAACACCTTGCAGATGCTTCCTCGGTTCCATGGACTTGCTACAGAGGAGCCCCACCTCCACCTCAGGAGTTTTTGATGATATGCAGCACTGTCCAAGACAGACATGTGGACCAGGACACGATCAGGATGATCGCCTTCCCCTTTTCACTGGAAGACAGAGCAGCCACCTGGCTGAAACATTTGGGGAGATTTGTCTACACCTGGGAGCAGCTCTGCACCGAGTACTTGAACAAGTACTATCCACTCGGGCGGACGAATGCAGCGAGGGCCCTGATCAGCAACTTCTCCATGTTCCCCAACGAGCAGTTTCACGAGGCTTGGGAGAGGTTCAGAGAGCTCCTGGACAGATGCCCGCACCACGACATCACGAAGCCGAACCTAGTTCAGAGCTTCTTCAGCGGGTTGTCACCAGAGCTACAGGCCTGGTGAATGCTTCTTGCGGCGGGTCCTACTTCGCCAAGGACCACGACCAGGTCTGGGCCATTTTCGAGGAGATGGTAGAGAACTACATGGTGATGTCCCAGACCCGGCTCTATACTCAGAAGACCCAGCCACATCAGCCAGGACTCGTGCAGTACCAGCGGATAGCACGGGTGGATGCAGGTCCATCCAGTTCGTCTGCAGCCGCAGCAGCACATGCAGAGTCGTCAGCTGCAGACATGGGTATCATTAGCAAGAAGTTGGACCGCATGAGTTGATCGAGAAGAAGCAGTGCTAGAGCATCACGCAGATGGAGCAGATGGCACATGTCTTGAGCGACATGAAGACACAGCTCATGTGTCTACAGGAGGCACAGACGGCTTCTCAGCCCCGTCTTCAGTCGCGAGGCGACACCGGCAGCAGCAGCAGCTCGTCCCCGCGCTCCAGCACCCCCGTGCAGCCTAGACAGGTTACCTTGTACAGGCGGAGCCGTACCAGCAGCCGCAGCCCACCTACCAGTCTCCACCATCTCCAGAGATGCAGATGGTGGTCTACCAGCCGGACCAGCCTCTGGCAGTACTCCCACCAGCCCCCTTCGATGCCGAGCCGTTGATGGATGTCAACGGGATTTGGTACGACCGTCCCCAGCCTGGGATCCGACGAGACCATCCCGGATTCAGGTGGGGGAGTGGTGGTGCCCAGCCCCAGCAGCAGCCGTCAGGACAGGGAGGGCAGTACTCCCATCAGAGAGACCAGCACCAGCCGCAGCAGCAGCCCCCAGCGTATCAGCAGCAGTCATCCTACGGTCCGCGTCCCTATCAGCAGCAGGGACAGTCTTGGAGACGTGAGCAGCAGGCTCACCAGGGATACCAGCAGCACCCTCCATCCTACCCCTCTTACCCACCACAGCAGTTCCAGCAGCCTCACCCACCAGAGAGGCCACCCGTCGGGCTCCCACGAGAGCCCCGGCATTGGATGACATCGCCCGCCTCCTCACGGACCAGCAGGCCACATTCAGACGGGAGATGGACGAGTTCCGCCAGGAGATGCGGGACCTGGTGAGAGGGAAGGCCGCCATACCGGTCCAGATAGAGCCCAATCCGAACAGCCTCAAGAGGAAATCTGAGCAGGTAGTACATACCGAGTTAGCCACTCCTAGTGACCCATTTGATGATACTTCTTCGGATCTATTTGATGCTGATTTTGTCACACTTAGGAGCGGTAGGACCCCAGCAGGCGGCGGCGCCTCATCTGAGCACCATCCCGAGGCACCACAGGAGGAGGGGAGAGCGGTACTGAGGCCGCTCCAGACGACGACGGTGGTACTGAGGCCACCAAGGATGTTGATCCCACCGGCGGTACTGAGGCCGCCGCTTCACCAGATCTAGGAGGTGGTACTGATGCCACCCATTCAGCCGAGCCAGCAGCGGTACTGATGCCGCACGACGTCTACCTTCAGCAGCAGCAGAGCAGCCAGCCCGTGTGGTACTGAGGCCACCGGTGTTTGTACAGATAGAGATGTTGTTTTTCCTCGTGTTCATGTATCTCGGAACTCTGCTATGAATAAAGGAAAAGGTTTACTTTCTTCTGGTCCCACTGTGGTGCATGATGTATGTGTGGATCCGGTCCTTGAACCGTCTAGACCTTTTCCTAGTCCTTCATCTGAGAAGGACCCAGTGATCCCCTTCCCTAGAGCCCTTCAGATGGGGAAGGGGAAGAAAAATGATCCAAAAAAGAGAGAGCTTGAGGAGTTCAGCCAGAGCATGATTGACCGATTCCACATTCAGCTGACCCTCCAGGAGGCTTTGCAACACATCCCCCTTCTCCAGCGTTCTTTGAGAGAGAGGACTACAGTCAGAAGGAGAAGGAGGAACCACACTTCAGAGATACATGTGCTAACCAAAGCCACGTGCTTTGCGATCAAGAACCGACTGCCAGCCAAGAGGCCAGATTCAGGGGCCCCGTATGTCAGATGCCAGATCAGTGAGCAGTGGTTCGACCGTACTCTTCTAGATAGCGGATCGTCGATTAACTTCTTCCGGCAGCCCTTCTCGACCGCTTGAGTTGGGCACTCTTCGACAGAGCAGGACAGTCCTTCAGTTCGCTGATCGATCTGTTAAGAGGCCGAAGGGGTTATTACGAGACGTTATCGTCACTATTCAGGGCATGCATTCCCCTGGACTTTCGTAGTGTTGGACATGGAGATCCCTGAGTCAGTGGCCGATACCCCCATCATCCTTGGTCGTCCGTTCTTGGCCACAGCCAAGGCGGTGACTGATCATGATAGCGGGAAGGTGTACTTTCGCGGCCAGGGCGAGAGTATACAAATAGAGACGGTCGAGGACTATAGAGCCAGATTCAGATCCCGCTCAGATGCGAGTACAGACTCAGAGCAGCTGACAGACGCAGAGCCAGACATCCACCAGGACTGTGATTTTGTGATCACAGATGATGAGGCAGCTTGGGCAGACCTTGAGACACAGACCCCCCTCACTTTCAGACATAGCTGATGCAGAGATGACAGCAGAGGAGAGTCTGGAGAGCACAGACCTGGTTCAGGATACCATTGAGGCAGCAGAGCCGGTCCTTGATCGCAGCACGATGATTAGTGATGGTGGTGCTGAGGCCACCTTGTTTTCCGGTGGTACTGATGCCACCACTTCTGATACAGATCCCTCGGATTCAGAGTCTGATTGGGCCGATTGCTATGATCAGATGCCCAGACCTGAGTCCATCTGAGCCTATTGATGAGGAGGAGGTAGATGCAGAGCAGAGCAGAGACAATGCAGTAGAGCAGCCTTCTCCCGATCCAGTTTGCGAGAGTATGCTTTCACTTTCCCAGGCAGATTTGGCCGACCTTGCAGCTTTCACTCAGTTTCTTCCACAGCCAGATTTGCCGCACCCCAGCATTCCAGAGCTGAAGCCGCTCCCTACTTCGCTGAAGTATCGATTCCTTGCGGGCGAGCCAGAGATGTACCCAGTCATCATCTCCGCCGAGTTGACTGGAGAGCAGGAATCCCGTTTGATGGGGGTTCTTGAAAAGAACCGCAAGGCGATCGGATGGAGCGTAGCAGATCTCCATGGGATTAGTCCATCAGTGTGCTCCCACCATATCTACCTCGAGGAAGGGGCAAAGCCGTCGCGTGAGTTCCAGCGGCGTCTGAACCCCAACCTGAGAGAGGTTGTGATGAAGGAAATATCAAAGTGGTGGGGTGCAGGTTTTATTTATCCCATTTCCGACTCCAAGTGGGTCAGCCCCTTGCATGTGGTGCCCAAGAAGACGGGCATCACGACTGTGATCAGTGAGTCGGGAGAGGAGATCGCTACACGAGTACCCACCTCTTGGAGGGTTTGTGTTGACTACAGGAGACTCAACCAAGCCACCAAGAAAGGACCATTTCCCCTGCCTTTTATTGACCAGATCATTGAGAGACTGGCAGGGAAGAGCCATTATTGCTTCCTGGATGGGTACTCGAGCTACAACCAAGTGGCCATCGCTCCTGAGGACCAGGAGAAGACCACCTTTACCTGTCCTTTCGGCACATACGCTTTTCGACGCATGCCCATTTGGGCTATGCAATGCCCCTGCGACTTTTCAGAGATGCATGCTTTCGATCTTTTCGGACATGGGAGGAGAATGCTTGGAGGTCTTCATGGATGATTTCTCGATCTACGGCGACGGATTTGATTCTTGTCTTGACTGCCTAGATCGAGTACTTCAGCGATGTATTGAGTATCACTTGGTGCTATCTTGGGAGAAGAGTCACTTCATGTGACTCAAGGGACGGTGCTTGGCCACATCATCTCAAACAGGGGCATGGAGGTTGATCCGGCCAAGGTGGATGTCATTAGGAAACTCACACCGCCGTCCAATCTGAGGCAGTTACGGTCATTTCTGGGGCACGTTGGATTTTATAGGAGATTCATTCGATTTCAGCAGGATTGCCCGACCGTTGACTGACCTTTTAACGAAAGACACCGAGTTCCTTGTCGATGACAAGTGTCTTGAGTCGTTTGCTACTCTCCAGCAGTGTGTGATTGAG
The DNA here is from genome assembly GCA_037367405.1 of Ottelia alismoides. Lineage (NCBI taxonomy): Eukaryota > Viridiplantae > Streptophyta > Magnoliopsida > Alismatales > Hydrocharitaceae > Ottelia > Ottelia alismoides. Next base: position 8,892 of record JAZKJV010009458.1, on the reverse strand, counting down.
GCTCCTGTCCTCCAGCCACCTGATTGGTCTCTCCCATTCGAGATCATGACGGACGCCTCCGATTTTGCCGTAGGGCAGTGCTGGGACAGAGGAGGGATGGAGTACCATTTGCTATACACTATGCTAGCCGCACATTGGATTCCGCCCAGCGGAATTACACGGTCACAGAGAAGGAGATGCTAGCCGTGGTGTTTGCCCTGGATAAGTTCAGATCATATATCATTGGATCTAGAGTGACTTTGTTTACAGATCCACCGCCATCAGGTACCTCATGGCAAAGAAGGATGCCAAGGCCAGACTGACTAGATGGATCCTTCTACTCCAGGAGTTCGACATTGAGATTAAGGACAAGCCTGGAGTCAAAAATGTGGTGGCGGATCATCTCTCCCGATTAGAGCAGCCTGAGGATTCTGAGCAGATTGATCCTATTAGAGATACCTTCCCAGATGAGGCGATCCTTGCTATCGCCTCACTCCCATGGTACGCCGATATTGTGAACTTTCTCGTTGCTGGGAAAGTCCCACAAGATTGGCCCAGGCAGAGGCTTGAGACCTTTCTAGCGAAGGCCAAGTCTTACCATTGGGAGGATCCCATCCTTTACCACGAAGGAGGGGATAGCGTCTGGCGTCGGTGTATTCCTCAGGAGGAACACCATAGCGTCCTCACTTACTGCCACAAGCTTGAGGCAGGAGGACATCATTCTGGGAGGAGAACGGCACAGAAAGTGCTCCAATCCGGCTTGTGGTGGCCTACCCTCTTCAAGGACTCAGATGAGTTCGTGAAGAGGTGTACTGACTGTCAGAGGATGGGCACTTGTGGACAGCGTGATATGATGCCGATGCAGCCCATTCACTTCTGTGAGGTTTTTGACGCATGGGGCATCGATTTCATGGGTCCATTCCCTAAGAGTCAGGGATTTGAGTACATTCTGTTGGCCGTGGATTATGTGAGTCGTTGGGTGGAGCTATCCCCGCCCGATCCGCTGATGCTAGGACAGTTTGCAGATTTTTGAGGAAACATATCATCACGCGGTTCGGGTTCCACGAGTTCTTATTTCTGATGGGGGATCTCACTTCATCAACAACCAGGTGAAGGCACTTGCTAGCGAGTTCGGCATAGATCATCGTGTTGCTACACCGTACCATCCACAGACGAATGGTCTAGCCGAAGTGTCGAACAGGAGATCAAGACTATTCTGCAGAAAGTCGTCCGCCCTGACCGAAAGGATTGGTCATAGCTTTTGGACTCGGTCTTGTGGGCATATAGGACGTCTTTCAAGACACCTTTGGCACATCTCCCTTTCGCCTCGTATATGGCAAGCCATGCCATTTACCTGTTGAACTGAGGCACAAGTCACTTTGGGCAGTTAAGACATACTTATGGATCCAGATGGTATAGGAGACCAGAGGAGGGCAGAGCTAGCTGCCCTGGAGGAGCTTAGAGATGCAGGCTTTCTCAAGCAGCCTACATTATAAGGAGAAAGTCAAGGAGTGGCATGATTCTCATATCAGCCACAAACATTTTGAGATTGGACAGAGAGTATGGCTGTTTGATGCGAGGCTTAGATATTTCCAGGGAAGCTACAGAGCAAATGGAAAGGACCTTATCTGGTTAGGAAGGTACACGACAACTGTAGCATCGACATATCCGAGTTGTCTTCTGAGAGTACCTTCCGAGTGAACGGCCAGCGGCTCAAGCCATTTCTAGATCATGAGCCGCGGGTCGTTGATATTGCCCCTATTCATTTTGCGTGAGATGTGGTCTTTGACTCACATCTAAATGCATCTCACGCCTGAGCTTTACTGATCTTCCGCTGTATATAGATCCAGATGTCCATATCATCACATTCTTTGGTCCCACATCCCTTTCTTCATCTTGTGATTATGCTATACTTAGGGTGCACTTTACCCTAAGTATAGGGGGATGTGAGACATTTCGGGTATTTCTTTTGTTCTGTCTACCCCTATTTTGCTGCCTATACTTAGGGGTATTTCACCCTAAGTATAGAGGGGGTAGACCCTGTACATTCTCCACTCGGTTTTCCCTTCGTGTACAGCTGCTATACTTAGGACTACTTGATCCTAAGTATAGGGGGAGACCTGAGTCCCTCTTGACTTTTTATTCTCCTTTTGTATAGCCTTCCTTTTCACTTCCCTATACATAGCACGAGTTATGTCTTCTTCATCGCTCTTGACTCTGAGGACATCGTTCGAGCTAAGTATAGGGGGGTGTGTATATATTTCATATATACTTTAGCCATAACTCGTACTTTGTGTGAGTGTGTTAATAAATAAAATGGCTAAAAAAACACAAAAATTAAAAATTTTTCATGTACATAATCTTCTTTTATTTGCACATACATAGCTAGTGTACAAAATTATTTTTGTAAAAATGATTTCAAAATCTTTTGTGTGTAAAGCTTGTGTAAATATTTTTGGTATCAAAATTATGTATACAGTACAAAATTTTTCCAAAATGTTTTGAAAATCAAAAGTTTGCAAAAATCTTGTGTAAATGTGTGTAAATATCTTTTTGCAAAACTTGCACTTCATGCATCATCATTCATGATTTCAAAACATTTTTCAAAAATTTGCATGATTGTAAAATATTATGTAAATATGCATCTTTCTGTACATATGTATATAGTTTTTCTGGATGATAGTTGACATTTAAACTAGCCGGGAATCAAATTGAGAAATGGAGCTTGATTAGATCTTAATCCACCTAATTCTAAGAGGAACCTTATAGGGCTTAGGTTTAAGGCTTTTCAGGTCCATGGTGACTTAATTCTTTGAGTCCACTAGGCTATGATCACATGTCATCTCAATGAGCCTAAGTAGAGCACTTAACAAACAACACATGACTCATATAGATTATGGCTTTACTTGGACAACCGCACTATGCACCGAGCTCTCTACGGATGAGGTGGTGAGGAGGCAGTCTTCCTTGACTTGGGGTAGCATATGAGGGTAGTACCTTCTAGGCGGAACCTCTCTTCTTCTTATAGTGAAGGAAGTGCGTCTCAACTTGGTCTGGTTGCCATGAGGTCTAACGACGGGAGTTGTGGGTTGCAATAAAGCTTCAAAAGAAGGGATAGTCTACTGGCTCAAGAGGAAAAACTCCTTGTATATATGCTGCACATGTATATGTTGTATAGATGCACTCGAAAAAAAATGTGCAAAAAGAAAAGAACTCCAAAAAAGTGGTGGGTCTGAGAGAAAATGATAATCCCACCGGAGTATGTATATAAGTGCAATAAGCAAAGCTTGTTCATGATCCACCTGTTGTAGCTTGCAGCAGGGAGACTTGGCTACACTGGTCAAGCTCCCAAGGGTACTTGGCTACACTGGCCTTGACCCATTCTCTTCTTCCCCCTCTTCTTGAGCCGGTTGTACTTGAACTTAGAAGGGAATACCCCGCTCCTCGAGGAAAGAGTGGCCAGATTGAGGTCATAGAGTTACCTTGTTGGGGAGGGTTGTCAAGTTGCCATTTCTGAGGTGGAGAGCTTAGACCTCACTTTCACAGGACAAGAAAAGATTCATGGTCTTCAGGGTTTGTGATTGATGACTTGTTCTGATCTGGAGCATTGAGGAGTCTCGGTTATAGATTGGTGGAACTTAGAGGCTGTTAGGTTTTAAGCTTAAGTCTAAATAAGGTTCCGACACATTAATAATCCAAAGATCTGATTGAGCTCCATACCTCAATTTTAATGAAGGCAAGTTTAATAATCACCTTGATCCATGTACATTCTCTTTTTCTTTTTCTTTCTTTCTTTTCACTTCTTTTCAAATAAGTGTTTGCTAAGGGACTAGCAAAGTATAGTATAGGGGGTGATGAATACCCATTCATCACTCTTTAATTCTTATATTTTAGCTACAAAAACCTGTGCAAATGCATGTAGATATGTGTAAATAGGAAAAGTTAGCAAAAGCATGCATCTTGTAAATACTTATAATTAGCATGTTTTTGTGCAAAAATAAAAGAATAAAGATGAAAAAGAAAAAGAGGGAAATATTTAGAATAAATATTGAGCAATCTAACCCAAGGGAGGGCTCAGCATGGGCCTGACCGCATAAAAGCCAAGTAGAGGGAGATAGGGGCTCATGTGTATATATATTTGTAAATAAATAAAATTATATTTTCCTCACCCAAAAGTATGATTGTACATATTTTGTATATATTTAGAAACTATTGAAAACAAAATAAAAATTTAAAAATCAAAAGACCAAAAATATCCCTTCACCATGTACATAGACCACCTTCTTTATTTATTTAACCTTATAAATAAATAAAAATTATTTTCGAAACTTTTTGTAAATATTCTATGTTATATATTGTAAATAACATAAATAAAAAGAATCAAAACAAAAATCAAATAAAAATAACAAAATTAAAATTACAAAAATATATTGTATATATGCCATGTATATAAATGTATATATCTATTTATTTCACCTATGTATATAAATAATAAAAATAAAATAAAATATTTTTTATTCCTCATTTTATTCTATAAATAAATAAAATATAAAATAGGAATAAAAATGTACAAAAATAACTAATTAAAAATCAAAATTAAAAACCCTATATTGTACATATACCTATATATAGCCCTAATATGTAAATGCCTTATTTTTATTTCCAAAAATTAATTAAAAATCACTAAAAAATAGAAAAATTAAAACAAAAATATTTCATGTTTTGAGTTTTAATTAAATCGGCCATTTGTTATTTTTAATTCATTTTCAAATCTTTTCTGACATGGCCGATTCCCATTGGTCCACGGGGATTGTTGACCGCCCGGTCAACTCCCCCTGTGGACCACTTCCCACGGGTCTGGTTCGCGGACCCAACTTCTCCCATTTATCCCCACCAGACCCGATCCCCATTTAGCCTAACCCAAGGTCCTAATTACTCCCCAGGTATCCGGGAATCTCGCCCGACATTGATCCTAGGGATCCGTGCTCAATCGAGCCGGACCCGAGCCCTTCTTCCCGGACCTGCAACCACATAAAATCCCAGCTCCGCCGCATTCATTTCCCATCTTTGGCTCTCCACCCTCAATCCCGTGACCTCCATAGCGATCCCTGAGGTGACAGCTCGCGATTGCCCTTGTAGCAGTGAGGAGGGGGTGGCCGGACCACTGATCCGGCGACTTTGCGCCGCCGTGCTCCGCCCCGTGCAGGAGATCGAGCCTCAGGCCTTGGCGACCTTCGAGGCAACGACCAGGAGCTGCCTAAGCTTCAGCACAGCCTTCCACTCCACCCAGGTAGCATTCTAGCTCGCCTATTTAGCTTAATTTCTTGTTTCCCCCAAATTGTAGTTCCGTCGAGTTCCTTTGATTCCGACCTTATCGCGTATCTTCTCGATCATCGGAATGCACAGTCACCTTCGCCTTTCCTCCACGCACCTTCTCGCCCCTTCGTTCAACCCAGCTCGCACAGGAGCTGGGGTTCGAGCTCCACAGTCCTCCGCTCGCCGGAGCTCGCTCGCCCCGACCCACAGCTCACCTTCACCCCACCTAACCGGGTCGAGGCACTTTGCCCTCGACCCGCGAAGCTCTTGAGCTATTTTGCAGGTCAAGAGGAGGCCATCTGAGGCCTCCCCACATCCAGGCCAGGAGCTCCCCTCCGTCGACCTCGCCGGAGCCCTCCAGGGCCTCGGCTGGGCCATCGGAGGGCACCACCAGCTGCGGGACGACATCGCCGACCTTCTCCGATCTTCAGAGGCAGCTGAGGAGGACCACAGTACGCGCACGAGGCCGGCGAAGCTCGCCGGCTGAGTGTTCTTCCAGTATCCTCCACCGCCATCCGATCGCCCGCAAGCTCCCGGTTTCATCTTGATCGTCCATCCACGAAGGAGCAGCCACCGCCCGATCATCCAGAGGGGCGATCTGGACGTTAGAGCAGAGGAGAGAACCACCAGCACCCGAGGCCGTTCGATCACCCACGTGTCCTCCTCTGCGCCGTCGATCAGGCCTCACGTGCGGACGAAGAGAAGCGCCAGCCATCCGAGACCGTCAGATCAGCTACGTGGCGCTCATCCAGCCGTCGACGTAATAAAGGGGTAAATTACCTTAGGCCCCCCTCTTAGTTTCTGTTTTACGTGTCAGTCCTGTAAATATTTTAGGAGTTTTATTTACGTAGGGTTAATTGCACATTGGACCTCGTGCTTGTTAATATTTGCACTTATGCCCCTGTATGTGTGCGCCACGTGCTTCGTCACGTGTAGTTTTGGTTTAATTGCAACTATTATCCTGTAGTTCTGGTTGCTTTATGAATAAATAGAAACTTTCTGGTATTTGCACTTATGCCCCTGTGAACGTTTTATTTCCGCATGTGCGCCTTTTAGTGGGTTATTTGCAACATAGCCCCTGGACTTTTTGGTACGAGTTACCAAAAGGTCCTAGGACTTGTTTTATTACCAGAAGGTCCCTGAGTGCCCCAGGCACGCGCCACGCACGTGACTTGCTGGGAAAATTACACCTGGACCCCCAGAGCTTCGGGTATTTGCACTTAAGTCCCTGTGCATAGTGCCCCTTTTGATTTTTGAATAAAATATCAAATCACCTCCAAATTCGATGAAAATTTGATACATGGCTCCTGCCATGTTGTAGGATTTTTGAGAATTTTGAGGACATTTTTGATTTTATTTGTTATTTTTAAAAATCAAAAACATATATTTTAGCTACTGTCTAGAATTACAAATCCCAAAAAAATATAAAAACACCCCCAAAAATTCTAAAAAAAATTAGTTACTGTTCTTTGTGTGTTTCTTGATTTTAGCCAATTTTGGCTATTTTCCATTGCTTAAAAAACCTAAAATTTAAAATTACCTAAAAACTCATAAAAATCAAATAAATAAATTAAAAACCCAAAAACAATAATTTTGGTGCTCAAATTTTCATATTTTTATCTAGTATACAGGAAAATTACCTCCAGGTCCCTCTGAGATCCTTAATTATTTTATCTTTGGGTTTTGGGCCTGGCTGGACAATACCTTGTCTGTTTAGTACTGTTTGATTTTAGAAAATAAAATACACCTTATAAAAATCCCAAAAATTCACCAAAAACACTAAAAAACCTAAAAACATAAAAACAATTTTTCTTGAATTTTTACTTGATTTTTGGTGCTTTTAATAATTAGCTAAAGTGTGCTTTTATTTGCTTTCTTTTATTTTCTTCACTTTTTAAAAATCAAAAAAATTATAAAAATTATTAAAAACCACTAAAAAATCTTTGTATTGTATTTTATTTTATTTTACTACTTCGTAGCCTCTGGCCAACCGTGCTCCTTGTGTTCGACCCTGGGTGCTATACCAGGTTAATCTCATAGCAGGACCGCTCTCTTTTTGTGCTTGATTGATTTTACATGTTTTGAGTGGTTGATTTTTCTTGATATACCCATCCTCTGAGATCCGGGTCGCAACGACCCTTGTCTTATTACCTTCATCCGGGTCTTGGGGATTTTAGGGTTATCAATTTCAAGCAAGCTCAACTGAAAGTTTTTAATTTAGGAGATCAAGAATTCATGAACCCATCGATCATATCTTGACATTGATCGATCATCACTTATCAATCATGTGTACTTCACTGATCGATCATGCCCATTGACTTATCATCATACTGATCGATTTTAGCTCTTCATCTGATCGATCATTAATAGTTGATCGATCATATCTTTTGTCCCGGTTAATCATATCAAGAAATCATATTCGATTTCATGCCTATTTTGTTTTCTATGGCCATTTTTCTTAAGCCCCTATATAAGAGACCACATATTTATTGTAGGAACACACACCATTCGAGTAATCGCTCATACTTTCACTTAATGTATCATGCCTTTTTCAAAGCCCGTTCCATTTTTTACTGATTATCAAGTCTAACAATGATTAATTAAACCTATAATATCCTTACTTTTTTTATAGTCAAAATATGACTAGGCTTCTTATGACCTTGCATGATTGTCAATTTATAAAATGAAATCACTTATTTGATCATCATCTTGGTGCTTGATACCTCTTTTTTAAAGATAACAGATCTCTTAGAATTTAGGCCATGTTCTCGTTAAGGTACACATAGAACATATAAAGCACATAATATTATTCAATTGCGTTTAGTTAGGGGTACCCATAGAACAAATAAAGTTCACAATATGAGATAAAGTTCACAATATGATTCAGTCATGTGTTACTGGATAGAATTGATTAAATATTGTCATCCTAATCGATTGCACCGGATTGATATTTATTAACTTAATAAGTTATTGATTGGATTAGATCTTGTCAAATTCCAACTTCATCCAATCGATTAATTAGCTAATATAATATATACATACGTACGCATGCACGCATGAATGTGCATGCACACACTTACATATGTACATATGTACATACATACGTGTGTGTATATATATATATATTATATGTACATATACATACACATTGACTATATGGGGAAAATGGGGCAGCCCCATTTTTCCCATATATATAGGGGAAAATGGGGCTGCCCCCACCCCATTTTCACATTTTTTTTATTTTTTTGGAAAAATATCACCATGTATATTCATCCCTATATCCCTCATATATGCCATTCGAATTTCGTCAGAAACAGAGACTCCTACGGCCTCCATCCAGACGTTATTTTTTTTAAAGGTCGCAGGATTTTTTAAATCGACCATGTCTGGATGGAAGCCGTAGGAGTCTCTGTTTCTGACGAAATTCGAATGGCATATAGGAGGGATATAGGGAGGAATATACATGGTGATATTTTTCAAAAAAATAAAAAAAAATTTGCAAAAAAAATGGGGCGGGGAATATTTTTCAAAAAAATAAAAAAAATTTGCAAAAAAATGGGGCGGGGCAGCCATGTTGGCTGCCCCCCGGGACAGCCA